>CM052901.1:1772170-1783103 GCA_028534135.1 Potos flavus | reverse complement strand
CGCTTAGCCTCTGCAGCGACGTCCCTCAGCGGAGCAGACTCTAGAAGTTTCTATTCTGTTCTCCGCTGCTCTGCGGCTGCCGGCAGCCGGCCCCTCCCCCCGCGGTCTGTCTGCCCGTCGCCTCGGATTCACTTCTCCGCACGTCCTACCTTCCGGAAAGCGGTCTATTTTCTGTTTCTAGAACTTCTGCTCTTCTTCTCTGCTGTCTCCTGCTAAGTTTGTGGTTGTTTAGAGTGGTTTGAGAACTATCTAGCTGAACTTCTGGGATCTCACACTATCTCCGCCTCCTACTCCTCCATCATCTTGCTCAGTGTCTTCTACTCTGATTATGTCCATTTCTTTCTGAACTTCTGCAGCTTTTTGCTCCATATATTATGAAACCCTGTTGGGCACAAAAGTTTATGCCTATTATAACTTCTTTCGGCTTGTGTCTTTTATTTATGAGAATATTTCTATTTGTCTCTTTGGAACCTTTTTGCTTTGGGTTCTATTTTACGTGATAGTGGTATTGCTCTACCTGCTTTTTTTCTGTTAGTATTTTTCTAGCATTTCTCTTATCCATTTATTTTTACCCTTCTCGTGATTTCTCTTGTACCAAGGCTCTGAGTTTGTTGAGGGTAGCACTGTGCCAGTTTCAAAAGTACATTTCCCAGCCTCCCTTGCAGATAGGAGTGGCCAATGAAATGAGAGTGGAAGTCATTGGGTGAGGCTTCCGGAAAGTTCTTTACAGGGAGCTGAGTTAGTGGGAGCCTCCCCCTTTTGGTCCTTTTCTGCCCCTTTTTCTTTCTCCCAGCCTGGAACACATATTTGATGGCTGGAGCTTCAGCAACTCTCTTGGTGTAGTAAGGTAAACACCAAGAAAATCATAAAGACCTTTCTTTTGACACCTTTGAGCAACTAACCAAAACCAGCCTACTTTCAAACATCTTTGTGTTTAAACAACCATCGTTGCATGTCTGCTACTCCATCGAACACTGTTCCTATGTTTCGATGCCTGCAGAGGTAACCAGTGTTAATTAGTTTCTTGTGTAGCCCCTCTAGAGATACTCTTTTTATTTTTGTTATTCTAAGTATATTTTTTACTTTATATTATGGAAATTTTCAGACATACACAAAAACAGCAAATCGTATAATTAACTTCTATGTACCCATCACCCAGCTTCAACAACTATCCATCAATATTCTATACATATACATATACACACGTGCGTGCGCACACACACACACACACACACACTCTTGTTTTACACAAATGCCAGCATACCATTCATATTCTTCTCCACTGCCTTCCTTTTTAAAATTGCCAATGTATGGTGGAGATGGTTCCATATCCGCACAGTTTCTTCATGCTCTTTAATGTCTATCAGTATTTCTTTATCATTTCACATGTGTGCAACTATATCTGTCAAATAAATTCCTAGATGTGGAGGTATTGGGTCAAAAGGTATATGCATTTGTAATTTTGATAGATGTCACCAAAGTAAGCTGTGTGCAAGCTCCGACTCCAACCAGCAATGCAAATGGGTGCCTGCTTGCCCACACCTAGGCCAATAATGTATGCTAGCAAACTCTTCTACTTTTGCCAACCTGATAAATGAAAAAAAAAAAGTATCTCATTATGGTTTTAATTTTGATTTCTCTTATTTAGAAATCATTTGTATTTCTTTCCATGAACTGTATTCATAGCTTTTGCCCATTTTCCTATTGAGTCGTTGGCATTTTCTTACTATTTTGTAGGAGCTATTTACATAATAGAAAAATTAGCCCCCCTTGTCTCTGATATGAGTTGCAAATAATTCCCCTGATTTATCATTTTCCTTGGACTTTGTAACAGTAACTTCTGTATCAAAGAAACTTTTTGTTTTTATGTACTGAATAAACTGAGCTTTGCTTTTTTGGCTTCTGATGTCTAAATCGTACTTTAAAAAGTCTTTCCTCCTCCAACATATTTTAAATCTAACATGGTTTCTTCTAGCATTTTTATAGTTTCATTTTTTTAATCTTTAAGTCTGGTCCCTCTGAAATCTCATGTGCTGTATCTTGTGAATAGGGATTCAACTTTATACTTTTCCCAAGTGGGCACCTGTGTGTCCCAATGCCATTTATCGAGAATCCATTTTTCCCCAGTGAAGTGAAATAACATTTTTATTATATGCTAATTTCCTGTTCGGATTTAGGTGTATTTTAGAGTATCTATTTTTTCTATTCTTCTGTCATTCTATTCATACAACAGTACCACAGTGCTTTTTAATTACTGTCCTTTTATTATGTTTTAATATCTGATAAGACTAGTGCTTCTCTCATAGTCTTCCTTTAAGAATAGCTCTGGCAGGGGTGCCTGGGTGGCTCAGTGGGTTAAAGCCTCTGCCTTCGGCTCAGGTCATGATCTCAGAGTCCTGGGATCAAGCCTTGCATCGGGCTCTCTGCTCAGCGGGGAGCCTGCTTCCCCCTCTCTCTCTGCCTGCCTCTCTGCCTACTTGTGATCTCTCTCTCTGTCAAATAAATAAAAAAAAAAAGAAAAAGAAAAGAAAACCTAAAAAAAAAAAAAGAATAGCTCTGGCAATTTTCACTCCTTTAGTTTTCTATATTAATGTTATTAATATTAATGTTAGAATCATCTTGAATTCTATTATCATAAAGCTTTTGATATCATATTTAATTTATAGATAGATGTAGAGCGATTTTGCTCCTTTATGAAGTCACATTTTTCTGAGAACACAGTAGACCTTTGCATTCATTCAAGCCTTTTCCTTAATGTCCCTGAGAAATATTTTAAAGTTTCTTTGCATAGATCTTGCATATTTCTTAAATTTATTTCTACATATTTTATTTCTTTTTTGTTAAATGGAGGCTTTTCTTTCGTTATGTCTTCTAATTTGTCATTCATCTAAATGATTTTGTACCAGCCCACTTACTGTATTCCCCTTACTCTTTGTAACATTTTTTAAGAGTAGATTTCTCTTAAATTTTCCAGATATAGGAGGCATATCATCACAAATAGCCATCATTTTGATTCTGCTTTTTAATGTTTTAACTTTTAATTTTTTAACTTTTCGAATTGTGAGGTACAGCACAGATGCAGAGAAGGGTGTAAATCTTATATGTTTCACAAGCATTTCCTGCACTTTATATAAAAGAACATACTCTTGTAACCACCCCCAGATCAAGAGCTAGAGCCCCACTCTCCAGCCCCAGCATGTCTCCCCACAATCAACTCCCTAACTTCTATGGTAATCATCAGAGTTTTGCCACCTAAACATCCATCCACTCATAAATACTATGGTTTGATTTTGTCTGTTTTTAAACTTTATATACATGCAATTCTAATATATGTATTCTGTATCTGGCTTCTTTCACCCAACACTATGACTTTAAAATGTATCCGTGGTAGAGTATATAGAGAATTTATTCCTTTTTATTCTGGTAGAGTATTCCATGGTATAACTTTACCATAGTGTATTTCCCCATTCTATCCCAGCTAGATATTTGGATTGTGTTCAGCGCACAAATGCTGTGGCAAACCATTGTTTCCTGTGGCTGCCATAACAAAGCACTGTCAATTTGGTGGCTTACAAGAACAAAAATTTACTGTCTCTCTTCTGGAGGCCAGAAGCCCAATACTTCTGGGCTTTGATCAGCGGGGGGATACTTTGACCAACAGGGCTCTGCTTCCTCTGAGAGATCTAGGAGGAAAATCTGTCCTTGCCTCTTCCAGTTTCTGGTGGCTGCGGGAGTCAGTCCTTGGCTTGTGGCCACATTGCTTCAGTCTCTGCCTCTCTGATCACATGGCTTTCTCCTCTTCTGTCTATCTCAAATATCCCTCTGCCTTTCTTTTATGAGGACATTTGTCACCGGATTTAGGGTTCACCCAGATGTCCCAGGATAATCTCATCTCAAGAGCCTTAACTTAATCACGACTGCAAAGACCCTTTTTCCAAGTAGGGTCACATTAACAAAGGTCTGGGAGTTAAGATGTGCACATATCTTTTGGGGGGCCACAGTCAAACCCATCACAATCGTCTACACTGATTCCTGGTGCTGATGTACCCAAGTTTCTCCAGAACTTCTATACTTGGCAGGAAATGCTGGCTTCTAGAGGAAGGATGCCTTTAATTTTTCTACAAAGTGCCAACCAGTTTTCCAACACACTTTCCATTGCTCCACAGCCTTGCCAACTCTTAGAATCATCAGACTTTTTGGTTTCCACAAATCTAGTGTGTATGTACTATCTCACAGTAGTATTAAGTTCTCTAATGACAAATGAAGTTGAGCATCGTTCACATATTTATAGGCCACTTGGGTTTCTTCTACTGTAAAAAAAAAAAAAAAAAAAAAAAAAGTCTGTCCAAGCCTTTGATCCATTTGTTCTATTGCATTATCTGTATTTTTCTTGTTATTTCATTCCTTCTATCTTCTATTTATGAGAACATTCTCAGTTACATGTGTTTCCCTTCTCTTCTCCAAATCTTCCATCAGAATCTCTCCAATGGCCCACCCTAACTGAAACTGAAAAGAAGGGGAATTTGGGAAATATAGTTCAGGCTAGCCAAGTTGACACATTACAGAGCGACCTCAACCCTTTTATGTAACTCTCCTCAAATTACTTAGCTTGCATATGCCACCTACTTCCTGTCAGACCACTCACTGATTCAGATGTGTAGTATTTTTTCAATCATTCAATAAAATATATCCTAATTTCCATCATGTTATTGTCTTCGAACTGTAGATTATTTAAAAGTGTATTCCTTTTTTAAAAAAGATTTATTTATTTGTTTTAGAGAGAGTGCGTACATGCATGCGAGTAGGGGGAGGGGCAGAGGGAGAGGGAGGGAGAGACAGAGGCAGACTCCCCGCGGAGCACAGAACCCAGCACAGGGCTCAATCTCAGGACCCTGAGATCATGACCTGAGCTGAAATCAAGAGTTGGGCACTTAACACAATGAGCCACCCAGGTGCCCCTAAATGTGTATTTCTTCATTTCTAAACATGTGGGAATTTTTCTAGTTATCTTTTTGTTATAAGTCCTAATTCCCTCCTGTCAAAGACACCCAGGAACCCATCAGTGGGTGAACAAGTTAGGCCTATTACTCTTTGCACTCAGGGAGATCATGCCTTGAGGAGCCATGAAGTGTCTCAAAAAGAGTGCATTGGGAAGAACCTACTGTAGCATCTGGGCTTTCTGTGATCTTGGGGAGAGTCCAAGGAGGTAAGTGGTTGCTCTAGATGCTGTCTGAAAGCAAGGGAAATTCTGTAATTGAAGATCTCAATAAATCTCTTTTATAGGGAGAGCAGACTACAGCAAGGCTAAAGCTGTGATTGAGAAAACAGCAGCAGGCACCCATATTAGCCAAGCAAGAGGGATATGTTCGGTGTTTGTGGTTTGCACATTGACCTTGGCTTTATCTGTGCTGAGAAAAATTCATTTAGTAGCCTTGCTTTATCTCTTTTTATCATGGTCTCCGAGTAACCTTGTTTGAGGCTCGGTATTGTGTGAGATTGTTTATGTCCCATAAGAGAACATAGCCTAGCTGTGAGTGCCAGGCCGGCGTGCAAATGTTAGAAGCTGCTGTTTTGTTCTTTTTTCCCCCTTTCTCACAGGTTTCTAGCTTAATTACACTGTGGTCAGAGATCGTGCTCTGAATAATTTTGATCCTTTGAAACATGTTAAGACTTGCTTCAGGTTCCAGTATAAGGTCAGTGTTTTGTAAGGTTTCCATGTGTGCCCAAAAGAATGTGCAGTCTTGCAGTTGGATGCTATGTTCTGTACTTGTTCATTAGATTAAGCTGCCAATGGTTCAAATTCATATCCTTATTGATATTTCGTGTGCTTGATCTGCCAATTACTGAGAGAAGTGTGTCAAAGTCTCCCAACTCCATATATGAATTAACCTTGCAAAAAAAAAAAAAAAAAAAAACTGAACCCAAATCTGATCAGCCTTCTGATTCCCACTACTAATTTACAGGAAATATCAAGTTCAAAGGAACTTGTTGAACTACCCCTACAGAGATGCAATCACTAACATCCAGGCCATGGGAACTTTTTACAGTAGAAACAACACAGTTTTCTCAACAAATAAACTGCAAGAAAAAAATAGAGCTAAAGGGAGAACCTGCAGATTAAAAGACTTAAAAATATATCATTCCACATATGCACACCAATTGGTTCCTGATTCAAACAAACAAGGTAGAAAGAAAAAAAAAATGACAATGCACAGGATACAAAATCAGTATACAGAAATCTGTTGCATTTCTATACGCTAATAAAGAAGAAGCAGAAAAAGAAATTAAGAAAACAGTCAATTTACTGTTGTACCAAACATAAAAAAATACCTGGGAATAAGCTTAACCAAGGAGGTAAAAGATCTGTACTCTGAAAAATGTAAAACACTGATGAAAGAAATTGAAGACAACACAGCATAATGGAAAGATAGTCCATGCTCATGGATTGGAAGAACAAATCTTGTTAAAGTGGCTATATTATTACCCAAATCAGTCTACAGATTTAATGTAATTTCTATCCAAATACCAATAGCATTTTTCACAGAACTAGAACAAACAGTCCTAAAATTTGTATGAAACCGCAAAAGACCCCGAACAGACAAAGCGATCTTTAAAAGGGAGGGCGCCTGGGTGGTTCAGTCGGTAAAGCATCTCCCTTCGGCTCAGGTCATGGTCTCAGGGTCGTGGGATCGAGCCCGGCATCGGGCTCTCCACTCAGCAGGGAGTCTGCTTCTCCCTCCCCGTCATCTGTCTCGCTTTCTCTCTCTCAAATAAATGGATAAAATCTTTTTTTAAAATGGTGTTGGGAAAACTGAACGGCAACATGCAGAGAACGAAACTGGACCACTTTCTTACACCACACACAAAAATAAATGCAAAACGGATTAAGGCACTAAATGTGAGACCTGAAACCATTAAAGTCCTAGAAGAGAGCACAACAGAAATTTCTCCGACATAGGCCATAGCAACATTTTTCTAGAGATGTTTCCTGAGGCAAGGGCAACAAAAGCAAAAATAAACATTAATTTATTCATTTGTCTTTTTTTTCCATTTGTCTCTTTATCGTTGGTTTGCACTCACAAGTATCCATTTTTTAATGGTTTATAATTCATTACTGTCCTGACTTATTTGGTGCTCAAACTGTCCCAGATTTAGCCAGTGTAAGCTCATCGAGGCTAGCCCCAGTGTCCTTTTGACACATCACTTCCTTACTTAATGCCCCAGTTCTGAGATTAGCCATTTTTCTGAGGACCCCTGGTTTCTTTCGGTCAGGAATGGTAATAGGGACCAACAGCTGCTTGTCGGGTGTGCTTGTTGCTAGGGGGCTTTTTCAGTGGAAAGAGCTAAGAACTATATGCATTTGCTTAAATGTATACACGCATACAGGGGCTCCTGGGCGGCTCAGTCGGTTAAGTGTCTGACTCTTGGTTTCAGCTCAGGTAGTGATCTCAGGGTCCTGGGACATAGCCCCAGGTTGGGCTCCCTGCTCGGTGTGGAGTCTGCCTGGAATTCTCTCTCTCCTTCTCTATCTGCCCCTCCCCCTGCTTGCTCGCTCACTCTCTCTCTCTCTCTCCCTCTAAAATAAATAAATCAATCTTTAAAAATAAATAAATGAAAGTATACACATAGACATACTTGTGTATACTATACGTAGGCACATACCTATGCATACACATATGCGCATATCTTCATTCCACACCCATCCCCACAGGCTTCTTTTTTGTCTTCCTCCATTTCATATTTGCACCTCCCTTCTTGCGCAGTGAGGACCCTGGCTCCAAACAATGACCCATTTACTCATGTACCCAAGGCTATCAGAGATCATTTCAAAACTGCTTCAAACTTCCCACTACCAAAAACAAACTTCCTAAGAGCTTGGGATCTCTTGGCAGTCCCCCTCGCCACTGCAACCTTGCCCAAGACTGAGAGTAAATAGTCAAAGAAGCTTTAAAAAGAGTTTTCAAAAATAGTGTTTACGAGTTACTTGGTGTTTTCTTTTCCTTTCAATGGGGTTATAGTATACAGGTGATACACAGGTTCATTTTCTTTCAGTTTTAAGCTTTTCCCCTTTCCCATTCTTACTGATTTTTCCTTCTGAATATGAAGAACATTACCATGGTCACCAAAGTCAAAACTAATCAAAAAGGCATACTCGGAGAAATACAGCTCCCTCCCGTACACCTTCTTTGTTTTCTGGGTTTCTTTTTGTGATGATTAGCAGATGCGGGCATTCTGTTCCTTTCTTTATCACACAAAAAACACCACACTGTATATCATCTTTTCACTTTGCTTTTTTCACTCAACAATAACCCCTGCATCCCACTCTATATCAATTCAGAGAGCTTCCTCGTTCTTCTTTACAGCTGTGCAATCCTGTATTGCGTGTAACACCGTAGTCTGTTTAATCACTCCTCTGCGTTTAGACATCTGGGTCGTTTCCCACATTCCAATATTTTTCGATTATAAATAAAGCTGCAATAAGTAACATTGTGTATATGCATTTTCATATTGCTAAAAACATATCTTGAGAGTAGACTCTTAGCAGTGGGATTGCTTCTTTGAAGGATAAACTTTATATATATATGTTATATAATATAAATAATATATTATATACAAATATATATGTATTACTTCCTGTTACTGCTCCCTTCTTCATACACTCTTATCTCCCACACCTGCTTTATCTTACCTCTTCGCACTTACCACCATCTGATAATCTATACATACATGTTTATTGTCTGCCTCGTCTCTCTTGTTCACTGGCTGGACCATAGTCCAATGAATGGCTCTCTGTGCAACATTTCATCATATAATTAAAACATGTCTTATTTATCTATTTTCCTCCTAATGGATGTTTAGATTGTTTCCAATTTTGCCCTGTTACTTAAAAAATGTCTCAGGGAAAATCCATCTGAATGTCTCCCTGCATGCAAGGACAAGAGTTTCTCAAGCATGGATCATACAGCACTCACTCTTACTTTACTTTTTATTGTCAAATTGTTCTGGAGAACAGAATGGCTCTATCAATTTACACCCCCCTCAGAAATGTAAGAGAATACCATTTTCCCTGCACCCTGCCAGCACGTGAAATTTCTTTGGTCAACTTGGTGAATAAAAATGGTAACTTGTTGATATTTTAACTTATATCCCCCTAATATCTAATCATATCTAATATCTCTTTATACATGTATTGGCCATTTCTATTTCTTCTTCAATGAATTTTCTGCTTATATCTCAGGCTATTTTTCTGTTGTATGATTTGTCATTTTCCTCCTGATCTATAGGAGTTCTTTATTAAAGTCTTGAAATGAATTCCTTGTCTCTTTTATACATTGATAAAACCTTCTTCCAGTCTTTCATTTGGTTATAAGCCACGTTAATGGTGATTTTCATTAATATAATTTTTAATTTTGATCTAGTGAAATGTATCTCTTTGCCTTTGTGCTTTTTATGTCTTATTATAGAAAGGTTCAGAAAATTCCTGCTACCAGGCCATTTGTCTTGTATTTTATTTTAATGGTATTTGAATTTTGTTTTTTCACATTTATGTATTTAACTTCTCTGGAAATGATTTTTGAGATTATAGTAAGATAAGAACTTATTTTCTTTTTGTCCATGTGGAGCACTGAAAGTCCCATCACCGTTTATTGAAGATACTCTTCTTTCTTACTTGCTCATGAACCCTCCTTTTTCATATACTAGATATGTAAAGGTCTCCTCCTCTTTCTGAGCCAATATCAGGCTGCTTTAATTACTAGAGCTGAAAATTTTCTTGATATCTGATAAGGCAAGTACTCTTCTTTGTTCTTTTGAAAAAGATTCTGTACAATCTTTACCACTTTACTCATCCATATAAATTCTAGGATCTGTTTGTCGGGTTCCCACAAATATATTGAATTTATATATATATATATATATATTTTTAAAGATTTTATTTATTTATTTGACAGAGAGAGAGAGAGAGATCACAAGTAGGCAGAGAGGCACGCAGAGAGAGAGGGGGAAGCAGGCTCCCTGCTGAGCAGAGAGCCCGATGCGGGGCTCGATCCCAGGACCCTGAGATCATGACCTGAGCCGAAGGCAGAGGCTTAACCCACTGAGCCACCCAGGCGCCCCTGAATTTATATTTAATTAAGAGATTAATCTGGGTAAGAATTGTCATATTTGTAATGCCAAGCCTTCTCGTTCATGAGTATAGTATATCTCTTCAAATATTTACTTGGCAGTCTTTTACATTCTTCGCTTATGTTTGATAATTTTCTCCATAAAGGTGTTGCACATTTTCTGTTAGGTTTATTCACAGATACCTTTTCATTGGTATTGCTCTTGTGAATTGTATCTCCTTTGTCTCTGTCTCACTCTCTACTTGGTGATTGAGAGTGTTTAAGAATATTAATGATTAAAAAAAAAAAAAAGAATATTAATGATTCATGGGGTTCCTGGGTGGCTCAGTAGGTTAGGTGGCTGCCTTCAGCTCAGGTTGTGGTCCCAGGGTCCTGGGATCGAGCCCCTCATCGGGCTCAATGCTCGGTGGAGAGCCTGCTTCTCCCTCTCCCTCTGCCTGCTGCTCTGCCTGCTTGTGCTGTCTCCCTATCTCTCTGTCAAATAAATAAATAAATAAATAAATAAATACCTTTAAAAAAAGAATACTAATGATTCATATATACAATGGAATATTATGCCTCCATCAGAAAGGATGGATACCCAACTTTTGTATCAACATGGACGGGACTGGAGGAGATTATGCTGAGTGAAATAAGTCAAGCAGAAAAAGACAATTATCATATGGTTTCACTTATTTGTGGAACATAAGGAATAGCATGGAGGACATTAGGAGAAGGAAGGGAAAGATGAAGGGGGGAAATCAGAGGGGGAGATGAACGGTGAGAGACTGTGGACTCTGGGAAACAAACTGAGGGTTTTAGAGGGGAGG
>CM052901.1:1757627-1772070 GCA_028534135.1 Potos flavus | reverse complement strand
CTTCGATTTGGCTACCTTGGTGTGGTTTTTTAAATTTTAATAAGTTGCTCATTGATTCTCTTCTTTTTTGTAATATAGAATCCACAATTCAATAATTTTCAAATGCTGACAAGTCTCCTTTTTTAAAATCCCCATCCTGCTCATTACTTTTTCTCACTGCATTGGCTAGGACTTCCAGTGCAAAGGTAAACAGTGGTGGTAGTGGGCAGAGAGAATTTATTCTCCAACAAGTACGATGGCTGCTGTAGGCTTTTTTTTTTTTTTTTAAGATTTTATTCATTTATTTGAGAGAGAGAAAGAGCACAAGCGGGGGGAGGGGCAGATGGAGAAGCAGACCCCCTGCTGCTGAGTGGGGAGCCAGATGTGGGGCTTGATCCCAGGACCCCGAGATCATGACCTGAGCCAAAGGCAGACGCTTAACTGACTGAACCACCCAGGTGCCCTGGTGTAGGCTTTTTGGTAGCTAATCTTTATTCTGTTAAGGAAGTTGTGTCTATTCTTAGTTTGATAAGAATTTTCATCAGGTACAAGTATTGATTTATATCTAATGCCTTTTCTGGATCTGTTGAGACGGTAATATGATTTTTCTTTTTTAGTTTGATATGCATTAAATGACGATGATATATTTTTCTGATGCTGAACCATCCTTGTGTTCCTGGGATATATCTTACCTGTAATGTGTGTCTGTGTGTGTGTGTGTGTGTGTGTGTGTGTGTGTGTTTAATAAACTGTTGGATTCAGTGTTTTCATAACAACTTTATTGAGATATAATTCATACACCACAAAAGTCACCCTTTTAAAATAAACAAACCAGAGGTTTTCGTTGCGGAATTCGATTTGCTAATATTTTCTTCAGGATTGTTTTCAGGAAGCTATAACTTCCTATACTTGTCCATTTTTACATTATACTAGAGTCATAAAAATAAATTTTGGTAGATTTCCCTCATTTTCTTATAGCCGGAATAGTTTGTATAAGTTAGGAAATCCTTGAAATCTGGGTAAAAAAATGTATTTCAGTGCCTGGAGCCTATTTTTTCTGGGGAAATTTTTGAATACTGCTTCAAGTTCTTAAATGGTGCTTTTTTAAAATTGAGACCTCCTCCCATCCATCATTGCCTAAGGGCTGCTTCGAGGAGCACTGGGGCCCACCCACTGAGAGGAGAACACGGCCAGCCAACGGCTGGGTTTCAGGCTGGTGGGATCCTGAGCAGAGGGCAGCCAAGCCCACACTCCTACCTCAGGGAGACGGGGAGATAGCGAATGTGTTTTACAGCAATAGAAAACTCATACACCTGTTGTAGAGAGTTGAATGGTGATCCCCAAAAGGCATGTCCACATGAAAGCTGTGAATGTGAGCTTATTTGGGAAAAGAGTCTTTACCGGTTTACGATTAAGTGAAGGATTCAGTGGATTAGGGTGGGCCCTAAACCCAATGACCAGCATCCACATAAGATAAAGAAGACAAGAAAGACACACACAGACACAGAGGAGAAGATCGTGTGAACATGGGGGCAGAGAGTGGAATGAAATGGCCACAGACCAGAGAATGCTTAAGGTTGCCACTGCCGTCGGAAAATGGAGGAGCAGACGCTCCCTCGGAGTTCTCAGAAGGAACCCCGCCCACACGTCCATCTCGGACTTCCGGCCTCCAGAGCAGCTTGAAGGGTCAGAGCAAGACGCAACTCACACTGGTCGAGGATCTCTCTGCTCCTGGGTGGCAAAGGGCTTGGAGGAGACCGACCCGGAGGCCAGGCAAGCCAGAGGAGGCCATGACAGTGGTCTGGAGGACAGAGGGGAGACGAGTGAGCAAAGTGAATGGAGAGAGTGACACGCGGGAAAATCGAATCCGCCAAATGGCAAGAGACAAGCAGGTGGGAAAAACGACCCTCAGGCCCTGAACCGGGGTGACAGAGAACCTGAAGCTGACAGGAGGGACAAAATGTACAGTGTGCACGGAGCCCTTCTGAGGACCTCAATTTTTGTACCAAAGTACACATTGCTTAATGCTTACTAACCCAAAGAGGCAGGAAAAGCAACTGAAACGGGAAACAAGTCAGTTACGAGAGGCCGCCCCACCCGCCTGTCTGAGCCCCTGGTGGTCCCCAGGGGACCCATCAGTTCACCAGCTTCATGCCTGTTATGTGACTGCAGCGGCCTCCCCTCCATGGGCTGTGATTCCGAGGTCATTGAATTCCAGCTGGGCCACAGCCTTCCCAATCCTTCCCTGTTCCCAAATAAGCATAATCAACTTCTAGGTACGTGGGACTCAGCTGTTACAGGGATTAAATATTTTAGATCTGTTCCCCAATTCTTACATTCCTTTTGAATTGTGTTATAAATCCGGGCAGAGAGCAGAATTTTCCAGAGGGGGAAGGCCTTGCCCTGGCTGTGCTCCCAGGCTTCTGCCTCTCCCTGTACTGCTCGGGGCCCATGGGGCCGAGGCCAGGAGACATGTAGTGGCCCCCCAGAATGTTCACATTCTAATCCCTGGGACCTGTGAATGTGACCTTATATGGCCAAAGGCACCACAGATGTGATTGAGTTAAGGACTTGAGGTGGGAGGTGATCTTGGATCACTGGGAGATGCTCTGCGGCTGGCTTCTATGGTGGAGGAAGGAGCCGCGAGCCAAGGAATGCCGCTCCAGAAGCTGGAAAAGACCAGAAAATGGATTCTCCCGTAGAGCCTCCAGAGGGAACACAGACATGCCAACACATCGACCTTGGCCCAGTGAGACTGAACCCCCACCTGCACCCCCATCACTGACTGTACAAGCTCCAGGGCCCTCACACAGGCTCCGTCTCGGGTCCTGACATGGGCCCTAGCAATTTTGTAATTATAATTTTGTAGTTATAATTTTAAGCTTTAGGCCCCACAAACCATGGATCCATCCACCCGCTGGCAAACAGAAGGAGACCCCCGCGAGCGGTTCACTGGGTCAGCAACATTCCAAAATGGCCCTGACAGACTCTCTCCTTGGTCAAACTCTAGGCAGGCTCTTCAGAGCCCTCTTCCTGACTAGGCCTCAACCTCGGCCTATAAAGACTTAAAACACTAACATAGTTTCTCACAGCTCGACTCTGTGTCCCTAGGATGACCCTACCCTCTCTTTAAAGTGCCTGCTGGAGAAAATTCAAGGCTGCCAAAAGAATTTCCAGTTTGTTCCAGCCACTACCAGAAGACAAGACCCCAGTCTCTCAGCCTTCGTGAGAGGGCAGGAGCCTAACTTTGAGGAGCACCAGTTAGCTAACTCAGGTTTCATATGACCCACCACCCCTTCCTGCTTTTTGTGATTTTTCACTCCTCTTACTCTACTGAGCCCACGAGCTATCTTCCCTGCTCTTTCCTTCATCGTTGAAAATGCCCACTCACCTCCTGTGAGTCAACATTGCGTGGAGTTTGCACTGGGCAGTCGTGTATTCCCAACTAAGATCTATCTTTGCCACTTTAACTAGGGTCCAGCTTGGATTTTCTTGGACCTCCCCAAGTCTCTGCCTGGTTTCTATCCCCTACATGATGCTCCAGCCTGAAAATCGACTAGGCAGCCAGGCCCATGATGTCATCCCAGGAGCCCTTTAAACCTGGATCTAGAAGCCGGAGACAGGGAAGTCAGAGACGCAAATCGTGAAAAGGATTCGAGGCGAGGAAAATTCTCCTGCTGGCTTTGAAGATGGAGGGGGCCCCATGACCATGAAAGCAGATGGTGTTTGGAAGCTAAGAGCGGCCCCTGGCTGACAGCGGCAAAGAAACAGGAACCTCATTCTTCTAGCCACCAACAGGGAAACATGGCCCATGACCTTCAGGAGCCTTCAGACCAGAAGGCAGCCTGGCAACACCTTGACCGTGAGACAGTCAAACGAGGCAGCCTGTGAGACCCTGAGAAGAGGACCCACCCATGTCATGCCTGGAACTTTCGATCGACAGAACTATGAGCTAATAAATGGGTGCTGGTGAAAGCCATTAAGGCTGTGGCGATTTGTTATCAGCAACAGCTAAGCGATCCACTTCCCAGTCATGATCTGGCCCCTCCTCTTCCCACAGACTGCAGCTCAAGGGTCACTTCGCTCTCCTCCCAGCCTAGATTTCCGTCCGTGACAGTTACCACTATTTGTAGCTGTGCGTGTACCTGATCCGTCCCAGTCCCAGCTGTATCCTAGCACCTAGCCGAGTGCCTGGCACACAGTCGGCGCCCAATAAATGGGATGAATGAACGGGCACGTGAGAGGTAGGGGTGCTGAGGAGGTAGTCAGAGGCCAGCTCTGGAATCCCAGGTGGCAGTGAAAGGGAGCCTGGGAGGGGCTGGGCAAAAGTGGGTGGAGGCAGGGACTGGCGCTGTCCCCCATCAAGGTCAAGAGACCCTAGAGGACGGAAGGAGGAGACGTGGGCCCAGAGGAGGCACCTCAGGGGCGGAAGAGGTGGAGGAGGGGAGGGCAGCAGGCCCGGGCTGTGCCCTTGACAGCACGGAAACGAGGCCGCTGTGGGAGGAGGGAGTAGACACAAACAACAGGGACGCTCGAGATGGGTTTGACCAGATGAGGTGAGCCTAAAAGGGCCGGAGGAATGCAGGTAAGGAAGTAATGCTGTGGGGCAAAGAGGGTGCCGCCCCCCCTCCCCGTCTTGCCCCCATAGTGGGCCAAGAGAAGGAGTGCACGGCAGTTGCTGCCCAGCTGAGGCAGGGGGTAGAGGAGAGGAAGGTACAAGGCCAAGGGTTACAGGTGCAGCAGAAGGCCTGGGGAGGATGAGAGCAAAGGAGACGATGTGGGGCCTGCGCAGAGAGGGAGTGAGGAGAGGACGGATGCCCAGCATTTCGTGCCCACCAGCAAGGGTCGGGGTGAGTCTGGTGCAGTGAGCTGCAGCCAAGATCCCCGATGGACCTCTGCCGTCGCTGGCAGCCCACTCCCAGGGGTCCGGACCTACGGGGAGCTTTCCTTCTCCCTCAGCGAACTCCGAGCGCCATTTCTAGGCCCCACGCTCCTAGCCCAGGGTGGCCAGAGTAGGTGTTCCATGAATGTCGGGGTCCTTGAAGGATCCCTCCTACGTGGCCCGGCCTGAGGTTGCAAAGGGCTCGGAGCTGGGGGTGCCTTGGGGGGACATGCCCCCACAGAGCTCACAGTCACAAAATCCAACACAGCCGAGCCAGTCCCCGGCGGTGCCATCTTGGGCACAACCATCCCCCGGTGCGAGCCTCAGTTTCCCAACACGGTCCACACTTTGGTCACGTGTACTGCAGAAGGCTTGTGAAGACAAAATGAGGGAAAGGGTGGAAAAGTGTTACAAAGCGCTCCTGGTTTTTCCTTGAATGCTGAGATCTGAACAGAATGTAACTTTCTCGGAAGCAGCGAGCCGAGAACTTTTCCCAGTAGGGCGGCTTTAATCCCTCGACCATGTGGCCACGGAAGCCGCCCCGGGCACTCGCTGGGCCGCCGGGCCTGGGTCACGGGACTCCCCAGGCAGGAGCACCTGTTTCCTCCCACCGAGCCGCGGGTCAGAGACAGATCTTGTCACCGCCGGCCGCCCTCCTGTCCCCTACCCTCGGAGCTCTGCTCGCTGAGTCACGGCCACTTCTCACCCTTGAGGCCTCGCGGTTCTGAACTAGAAACCACCAAGGCACGGCTTCTAGAAACGGTGCCTTCGGCCCAGGGGGTGGACAAAGGCTGCCCGTGAGGTCGCAGGGAGGGTGCCCGTGGCAGCGGGGGTCCCGGAGGTGAGGAAATGACCCAGCCTGAGGAGGCAAGGGCACTGGTGGCCAGCGGGCCTGCCAGCCTGCTGGGCTGGGATTCTTCTGACAAAAGAGGCCTGCTACCTCCTCTGGGCCACCTTCTTTCCATCTGGTGCACTTGGGGACATAAACGGAAGGGAACCACACTTCTTACTAGTTCTCTGCCTCCAAAGGTCCCTCAGATACCCCATCACCTGCCCTTGCCTGGACAGGGGCCTTAAAACCGGCCTTCAAGGCCTCAGGCAGGGCCAGGGCCCCAGGAGCCCTGAGAAGACGGCCCTCACGGCCCCGCTTTCTTGAACACGGTGGCGTGGGGCCCCGCAGCCCTGCACATTTCACTTCATCCACAGGTAGCGCGGGTTTGAGAAACCGTCATGTTTTAGGCACCGGAGAAACGGCTGCCTTTCAGCCCTCAACTCCCGGCTTCAATCAGCGTCAGGAGAGACCCACCCTGACATTTGTGGGTTGTCGCGGGCGGTAATTTTGAGGCCTCACTAACTCGACGTGGTTACCGGAGCCACCGTAGGTGGGGGAAGGTGGCTGGTGTCATGCTTCGTCTTTCCTCTCGTCCTGGTGGTCTTTAAGAAAATGCCCCTGCTATAGGACCCCATTATCCGCGTTCGCATGCCTGGAACCGCCTTGGGACAGACAGCGGAAGCGACGTGAAAGTGCTACCCCGAGTTCTGATCCCCACCGCGAGAGGGCGCGAAGTCCAGCCCCTCCCCCACCACACCCCCCCACGCGCAACGCGCTCCCGCACGTCGTCGTCCTCCCCCCGCATGGCCGGCCTCGTGCCCTCCTTCCTGCCCACTTTCTCTTTCCAGGCCGCCAGGGGGACCTCCTCGCTGGGGCGGGGACTGGCTCAGGGCACAAGCACAGGAGACCGTTCGAGGGGATGTTCGTGACTGCGCAGGCTCCTCGTTTCCCTTGTCCAAGCAGGCGGCCCGCACGCCGCCAACGGCCCCAGACCCACGCTTCGCAAAGAGGAGGAGTGTGAGCTACCAGGTGACTGACTGGCCCTGGGCCAAGAAATTAGGAGCAGGATTAAATCTTAAACTACAAGGTTTTGTTCTAGAACCACTGTCGCCTAAGACCCACGAAGGCAGGTGCCTGTGGTCCCGCAGTGAGCTGGTGGCAGAGTTCATTGAATGCTTCACTTGACACGGAATAGCTCATGGACGTTTATGAGGGCCAGGTGACCCGTGCGCATTTGCAGATGGAACTAAACCCTAAAGCCAGCTCAGGTCGGGTGGCTCCCGCTGTGACGCGTTGGTCACCACCGGCCCGGCTGGTTCCATGTGGCCAGTTACTTATGTTGAACTTATAAAGGATTCTGTGCCTTTTAAGGGTGTGGATTCCAGATTCCGCCAGAGTAAAGCCTATTTCATGGTGCAGAATCGTCATGCCAGAAGGCGAGATCGCTAGGCTGGGAACTAGCACTGTGCCAGTGGTTTTCCCTGAAAATCCCATCACCCATGTCAGACGAGTCGTCTGCCATTGCCGTGGTGAATTGCTGTTATACCGTGACCTTGATTCTCAGCAGAAGCGTACGTAGCCTTGACCGTGATTACACAAAACACGTTGTCTAGGAAACAGAACGGGAAGGGCTAGATCATTCTTGGCTTTGACTGGAAGCCACACAGTTATCTTGTACCCAGTGGGGTCTCAGCTTTCCTCGGGGGCCTCTAGGCTTTGTGTACCGACAAAGGCAGAGACAGAGAGGGAGAGGGCCCTAGCTTCGCGCCGCACACGGTGGGAAATTTCAAGCCAAGCCAAGCTTCTGCAGCTGTTGTTTGGAAGTGGAAGGGGCTTGCAGTGCCCTCTCCTGTCTCGTCCGGGGAGGCTGCTGGAGAAGGGAGCGATAGCTCTGGCCTCCTGCCCAGTTCCGTCACCCAATGCAGTTCCGGAGCTGAGGAGGTGTGGTACTGTGGGGGGCCCCACTGGGCTCCAGAGAGATTTGTTTTCCCATCGAGAGCGCCGGAAGTGTGCGCGCTCTCTCTCTCTCTCTCACCACACACACCAAGGGCAGATTGACACAGGCCTAGCTTGTTGAGACTCCAGTCTGTTTCTTTCCCCACATAAACCACGTGTGCCCTCAGAGCTGGTTTTCCAGGCCGGCCACAAAAGCCACCTTGACCTAGAAAGGAGCCTACAAGGAGGGATCCTACGAGCCTGTGGCCACAGATGCCCGTGTAGTGGCAGAGGCCATTTCCAGCAGGGCACTCTGAGTAAGGCATTGTTTGACTTCCGGTCCAATGGCTTCCTGGCACCGCTAGCCCCGGGCCCTCCCGTCTCACAACCTGAGGACAGCCCAGATTAGGAGTATATCCGTGTCCTCTCTGCTCCTCAGCCACAAGCTCAAATCCCTCACCGGTCTCTCAGGGCCTGCTGTTGTCTCAACACCTTGGCAGACTTACCCTTCTCCATTCTCCCTGATGCTTACTGTGTCCCTGGCCCTGTCCTCACTCCATTGCCAACTGCATGTAAAAGGGATACCGTAACTACTTCCCCAATAAATAAGCAAGAGACAGAGATCGCCATGAGGCAACTAGCAAGGAGAGGACACAAAGGGATACACGCATGGCAGAGCAAGTCAAGCGTTCCAGAAAAGTCCAGAGAGGAGTTCGAATCCAGCCCAAATCCCAACACCCAGAAATCCCCATCATTTACATTGCCCCAGGTGTGCAGTGATAGAAAGATGGACAGATGCAGGAATAAGTAGGTGAGACGAAACTATTTCCCCAAAGGATCATCCAGTATACTCAGTAAGAGAAGCCCGAATCAAAAAGCCACATAGCATATGATTCCATTGATAGGAAATATCCAGAACAGGCAAATCCTTAGCAACAGAAAGAGATCAGGAGGTGTCAGGGGTTGGGGGAGCAGGGAATGGGGGATGCCTGCTAAGGGGCATGGGATCTCCTTTTGGAGTGATGGAAATGTCCTGGGAGCCAATGCTCATAACAGCCATGCGACTTGGTGAATATACACGGACTGTATAGTAGACATTGGGAGTATACACTAAATACACCAAACTGTACACTAAAAAGGTATGTGTATCATATCTCAGCAAAAACGGCGTCATGACATATGCACTGCATTTAATCTCAAGTATTACACTCACTCATCTCATTTGTGAACGAAGAAAAAAAAAACAGAAACTGAAAAGAATTGTTGAAATTGTAATAAACGTTTTTGTTTGTTTTTTTTAAGATTTTATTTATTTATTTAACAGAGAGGGATCACAAGTAGGCAGAGAGGCAGGCAGAGAGAGAGGGGGAGGAAGCAAGCTCCCCGCTGAGCAGAGAGCCTGATGCGGGGCTCGATCCCAGGACCCTGAGATCATGACCTGAGCCAAAGGCAGAGGCTTTAACCCACTGAGCCACCCAGGTGCCCCTGTAATAAACGTTTCTTTACAAGAAGTCCCAGTTCCTAAAAGATCCCACAGAGGTGAAGGAAAGAAACCATGAAAACGGTTTTTCAAAATGCTAAGCTTTTTGAAATACCTGAAACATTATGTTTAATTTCATGTTCCAGCACAGTATCCCATGGCTGCTCTAACCGATGGAGAAATCGTCCCGTGCTCTTCCTCCCACCCCTCAGTTTCCCACCTTTGCTTTGTGTTACATTATGACTTTTACGTTGTCAAGGTTTCTAAGATTTGCGACCTTGACTGCATAACCTCACACTCGTGTAACGTTAATTCTGCACGCGCATGGTGTTGGTTCTTCCACGTGTGTTCTTTGTTTAAATCGCTCTTTATCATCCAGTGATCATTTTGACTTTCTGCTTTTTGACTTGACAGAGAGGTTGGATGGAACTTGTTCTTGTTCTCTCTTTCGGGAACACCGAGTTTGTATACATAGGCATGATTTCCTCTCCTGCCTTCTCTCCAGCCCTCTGCTCTCTCGCATTTTGTGCAAACCTTACGAACATGTCCCCAGCTGGCCATGATGCATGCGGTCTCCGTGATCACGTTTACTCAAGGTGCGAATTGCTCTTAGTGTGGCTTTCATCGCGGTAATATTCATATTTCTCTCAATTCTTTTCTGCCTTCTGCTGCCTTTCTTTCATTTCCTTTTGTTTTCTCATCATCTCTTCTTTAAACTCTCTTTTGAGAAATCGTGTTTTCTGGAATTGCTTTACGTCAGTGGAGGGTTTTTTGGCTTTGTTTTTGTTTGGTTGGTTGGGGGGGTAGGGGGGATGGGTAGGTGTGTTTTGTTTTGTTTTTTGTCTACAGTCTCCCCGTAGTATTTGTGTAATTTTCCCTGGTGATGTGCTTTCGTCTGCTGTTTGTTTCCATTCCTTTCCTCCTCTTATTATTTGTGTAATTGTTGCTGTTGCCGGTTTATGTATAGGGCCCATGATGCGCCGGGCATGTCCTTGATTTTGCCAACATGTCCACGTCGTCCCCGGCTTCCACATGATCCGACCGGGTCTGCACAGCGATATTCGAGGCTCCTGTGGCCTGTCCCGAAGTCTAACCAGGGATTTGTTTTCTAGTTGTCTATGACTTTCCAGACTGTGACCCTTGACTTTGGAGCAGTCTGATTCTTGTTTCATTCCCAAGGAGCCATCGCTGGCCCAGTTGGCTCCCCACCCCCGTGCAGACACAGCAGTGTTTGGCTGGAGAGTGTCCTAATTTGTGGCTTGGGGCTGTGGCAGTTCCCGACGCCCTTTTTCTCTTTGAAGCTGCCTTTGAAGCAAAGCCAGCCCATCGTAAGACTGCAGAGGAAAAGAGCCCAAGGCCTTGAAGGAATTTCCTTTCTTAAGTCGGTCTCTTTTACGGACAGCTGAGATTTCGGCATGAGCACAGAGCCCCTGGCTCCTCCCAGCCCCTGGATGAGCTAGTCGCTAGGGAGCTCTGGACCGGCTCTGGCCCCTTGGATGGGCAAGATGAGGCTTCTTGGCCAGTCCCGAGTCTGAACTGTTCGTAGACCGTAACCCAGCAGGGCATTGGTTTGTGCAACTTCTCCCTCGCTTGGGAAGAAGTTAAAGACAATGTGGCCTGAAGTCATCCCCGAAAGGCAACAGCAATGGGGACTGCGTGGCAATGGGCCCGGGCTGCGGGCAGCTTGCGGACGCCCCCGGAGGGCAGACTGGGGCAAGGGGCAACAAGGAGGCAGCCGCCGGGGCCGGGGCCGGGGCCGGGGCCGCAGGGGCAGGACAGCCCCGGGCAGGGGGAGCTCTGTGGGCGGGGCGGATGCGGGCCGCTGGGAGCCCAGGCTGTGGTGCGCCTGCCGGCCGGGTGCCTTACAAATCAGAACTCACTTCCCAAGGGGTACAGATGCTGCCCCATGGGGATCACGCCCCCCTCGGTCAGGGGAACTGCTCCTCTGGGGCCCGACTGCAGCAGAGCTGGCGCGAAGGAAGCGAAGGTGGTGAGAAGTGGAGGGGCGGCGTAAGAACAGAGAGGAAGCCGCGGCCGTGTCCCACCACTTCGCGCCGGCCCAGGCAGACGAGCTGCAGGCGGCGAGTGCCTGGCCGCTCGGAGCCACGCTCGCGCCCGGCCCAGCACTTGGAGAAGTGGCAGGAGGTGATCTGGCGGCGGCAGCGGGCCCACGACTCCGCGCCACACTGACGTTCTGAGCATATTCGCAAATGACCTTTGCTTCATTTCTCCCTTCCAATTTTTGTGCAAATGTCTCCTGTAGCCGATCCTAACTCGGGACCATAAGGGGCAGGGAATTCTGGAACAACTAGTTGCCGCTTAGTCCACGTCTGGGGGTGCCTCCCTGCCTCCTCCGCCCCTCTCCACCACCCGTCTACATGGTGGGGGGACATCCACTTTGTGTTTCAGAAACACACATGCCTTTGGCTCCCTGAGCCCCGCACAGCCCTGGGGGCACTTGTCTCTGTGGGTGCTGGTGGGCAGGACTGGGAGAGAGGATCACCGAGGGGAGTCTGCCCCGGGGCCCAGCCATGCGGAGAGCACAGCCCGGAAGCAGGGCCCCTGCAGCAGCGCCGGAGCCCGCTCAAGCCCGAGCTCCTGATGCGGCCCCCTTGGCCAGCATCCCCAGTCCGCCAGGATCCCGGACATTTGGAATGCACCAGATGGCAAGAGCAGCAACTTAACAGTGACGGAAGCGGGTCCTAACGGGAACGGACTGGCACTGCCTCCCCAGCCCTAAACCTTGAAAAGATCGAGCTCTGGGGCCCAGAAGGTGGGCACGGGGGCACCAGTTCACCAAACGCTCCCTCGAGGCCACCCTGAGCCCAGATCCCCACTTACCCAGAAGTAAGTTGGCTCCCTGGGGACCTAGCTTCTAGAAGAGTCTCTGGAGCCGTGCTCCAGTGGTGTCCCCTGAAGCCCAGCGAGGCCATCAGAATGTGTTTGCAGAGCGAGACTCGGGCACCCGCACGAAGGCCCTGTAGGGCAGCTGCTCGAGGCCAGTTCCCGAGTGCCCTCCCAGGGGCAGGCAAAAAGCCGCCCCCCCCCCCCCAAGCAGCCGGCAGGCTTGGTTTTCGTTGTCCAGGGCGACCCATACTGGGGTCCTAGTGGCCTTTTCTTGGATACAGTCACCCCCTCTACAGACAGGCGATGGGCTGGGACCCGGATGGGCACGGGGTCAAGTGCGGGTGTCAGCCGCACGTCCACTGGGCCTCAGGGAGGGCAGTCCTCTCTCTCAGCTCCCACCCCTTAGCCATCAGCCATGGGTCTAACCCCGGCCCCTGGAAACCGTGTGGCTGGTGGAGGGGACCTCAGGGCTCCGCCAGCTGCCCCGGGGTACAGGCCAGGACAGGAAGGGGCTAGCCGGACGTGGGCTTGCACTGTGGCCAGGCAGAGGGCACGGGAAGGAGACCAAGAAGGAAATGTGAACAGTGTCATCGAGGCCTGCCTGTGAGGATGTCTCCGAGCACCCCACGCGAGACCCGAGTAAAGCACCCGGAGCCCTGGGGAGCTAGGAGCGAGGGCTCCCCCAGCGGTCCCCTCAGCCCGCGCAGTTGGCGGGAGCCAACCAGTGTGTTCTTCCTCCAGTTCACGCCAAGCTTCACTCGGGCCTGGGAGGGTTCTCAGGCACGTGCCATGCTGCCGACCCCAGATTGGGGCTCCCCTCTCTCCACCGGACTGACTCCCCCCCCAGACTTCAGCGATAGCACCCAGTCCCGAGACACAGGAGGCGAGGGCCCACCTACAGCGCCCCGTAGCCCGGGGCTGAAACCTTCAGCTCCCCTGGCCTGCGTTCCCCCGACCTGGCCTGGAGGGATCAGACAGAGCCTCCCGACTCCCAGCCAGCCAGCAGGAGCTGCAGCAGCAACACCCCCTCCCGCGGGGAGCGCGCGTGCCCCTTCAGCAGGCGCCACGGGAGGCCCCTGTGCCGCACAGAGTCCAACAGTCACACCTCGCTGCAACTGACAGAAGCACAAAGAAAACCAGCCGAGGGATGGCAGCTATCTCATGGGTATTCGGGCTGGAGAGCCAGGCTCGGAGGCTTTGCAGAGAGGAGCAGGGGTCTGAATCACACCGCTGCCCTGGGCAGGCGCCAAGCTCTCCCATGGCTCCCTTGCACAACTGGGCAGATGCTGGCACTCGCAGCAGTGACACAGGCCACGGGGGCCACCGCTGTTCCTCAGGAAACCGGCCTCGATGCCCCTGCTGTCACCAGCGCACCGAGTGCAATCTATGTGGCCCCTGCTTCTCCCCATTGCTGGCCCCAGATTCATCTGACCGATGGGTCCTGCTCATGTGCCCAGGCCCTCACTTCGGGGGAGGCCGGAAAAGTGCCAGCCAGGCATTTTCCACTCCTTTCATGTGAGCAGAGCTCAGCCTCATCAAGCGGCAGCTTCCTAGGACAGAGGAAATGAGCAGTGTCCGCAGGGCCCACCTAAATGGTCCAACGGCTCCCCACTGCCCTTAGTGTGAAGCCAACTACCCCCCATCCCTAAACGTGACCCCCTCAGAGAGCAACCCCTCCCCTCCCCCAGCTATCGTGCATCCTCCCTCATTGTGCATCTCAGTAGCCTCGCCTTTTTTCTTCCCCGACAGCAATTCTGTTCACAAGTGAAGGTGACAGGAAACTGTGCCCACTCCCAGAAACCCAAGGGTCTAGATTTTTCCAGTTGCTCAGTGTTATTAATGTTGTTCCGTGGTGAGTTTCACGCTTAGAATAACAAATTAACATACATTTGGGGTTCTTCAAAAACCTATCACTTTTTAATGCTGACTTTCTCAACAGGACCCCATGGGCGTTGGAGGCACGACAGTTTTGCTGCACGGCCTCACTCCATTCATCGCGCACCGTAAGCAATCTACAATCCCAGGGACCGGGGCTTAGTGATGCCTTTAACTTTGTAAAGGAGAAAACCAAGGTTATTCCCACTCAGTTTCAAAAGGGAAAGAGGACAGGACCATCCCAAGATGAGGACCAATGGAACCCCAAAATTTTACAATTCACCTGTAAAACAGAAGAAAGTTCCTGATCATATCCTAGTTTTTCCATCAAAGTGCCTCACATAACCTCTCACTGGACAGTCTCCCGTAGATACTGGACAAAAACCGTTTCTCTGGCTCCCTCCTCCAGCCCCAGTGGACCCTTCCCTCGATCGCCCACAGCAGAGGCGACACTCAGTTGAAACATGCAATGAACTTTATTGAAGAAAACATTATACTAGAACCATCAAAGAGAAGAAATGACAACAGAGAGAGGAACGTCTAACGGCCACTAGAGCCCGTGGGCCACGGTGCCCCACTCCTCTTAGGGTCCCAAACAAGGTGCCTCTGACTC
>CM052901.1:1663147-1751882 GCA_028534135.1 Potos flavus | reverse complement strand
CCAAAGTAAAGGTGCCGTCAGGGCTGCGCTCCTTCCAAAGTCGGGGTGGGGGGTGGGGGGAGGGTCTTCCTTGCCTCATCCAGTTCCGTGGGGCTCTAAGCATTCCTGGACTCGTGGCTGCACCGGCCCAGCCTCTGCCTTTGGCGGCGTGCAGACTTCTCTCCCTGTGTCTCCTTTGTCCCATGAGGACCCTTGTCGTTGGATTTAGGGCACACCGAGAGAACCCGAGATGATCTCAAGATTCTCCGTTACATCTGCAAAGACACGTTTTCCAAAAAAGGTCACGGTCACAGGTTCCAGGAGTGAGGACGTGACACATCTTCTGAGGGGCCACCATTCACCAGCCTACACCTCAAGAGCCGGGGCCCGGGCCTGCCCCGGTGAGAGGACAAGAGTGAGCCTCGGAGGCCACGGCGAAGGACCGCAGGGGACTCTTCTGCCTCTGTGCCCGGGAAGGGCCCCATAACTGTGCTACCCTTGGCCTCCTAGCAGGCCTGCCCCCTGCGGCCAGAAGCAGCCCAAGTGGGGGTCGCAGCCCTCTTCCTACAGCCAGCGGCAAGCCCGCGCATGCTGAAGGCCCCTCGCTAGGGAGCGAGGCTCCCCTGGCCAGGGCCCGGGGCCGCTGGGGGGAAAAAAGAGATGCCTGAGCTCCGGTTTTGTAAGGAGGGGTGCAGCTCAGAGGCGGAGAGGGTGCCCGCCTTGTGCTCAATTCGCGCCCATCCCCGCCCGGGACTGGATGAGAGGGTGACACATGCAGTAAGCTGGGTCTTCTTGTTGCTTTTTTATTTTTATTTTTTTGGCGGCCTTTTTCATAGTCCTGACCTCGATTAACTCATTATCAGCGGAGCACGTGCCCTGAGTAAGCCGTGCATTTCAGTCGTGGTTTAGCCACATGAACGGTGACCTGGACGGAAATGAAGACCCCAAGGCCCGCCCTGCGGACCTGCTCGCTGGTTGCGGGAAGCGCGGGGCGGCGGAGGGAAGACGGACGCAGCTCTTCTCTTCTCGCTACTCTCTTTCCCTCCATCTGTCTGCACACGGCCCTCCCCAAGTCCCCCCTCAGCGCACCCCATTTTCTCATCTTCGCCCTCCTGGCTTAAGGGCGCTGGTCTCTTACTGGGTGCCCTGCAGTGTCCCACGGATCCCAAATGGCTGAACAGATGACTGGACGGACGTAAAGCCCCAGGGTCTGTCCTATGGGAGGCGCTCGGCCAAAGCTGCCCCTCCCCTGTCCCCGTCGGGGACCGCGGCGCACTGACCACTGCTACCCAAGTCCTCGAAGCAGCCCGGATGGGAAGCAGAAGTGCCCCAGGGCGCGCGGGGAGTCAGCCCAGAACCCCAGTGGGACGCGCCGGCAGCGGCGCGGGGCCCGGCCGCCCTCCCGCCGCGACGCGCATGCTCCATGCCCCCCACCCCCCGCGCCGGGTTCCCACGCCGCCGCCGCCCCGGCCCCGCCCGCTCCGCGCCCGCGTCCCGGCCCTGCTCTTCGGCTCCGGACAGACGACGGACGGCCTCGCAGAACGCGCCTCCCGAGAGCAGCGCCCAGGGACCAGGTCGAAACCCGGCAGGGAATCCCGCCATCTCCTGGGGCCGCTGTCCCGGAGGGCTTCTTGGAGGCGGCAGCCTTGGCCTCCGGCCAGCCAGAGGCGGAGGGAGGGGGAGCGGGGGAAGGGGGGAGCGAATAGCGCGGCGGCCCGCGGAGCCCCAGTGCGCCGGCCTGGCAGGGCCGTGGCGGCCCAGAGCGGGGCCCCGTTTCGGCAGGTGGCGAGGGGGCGAGGGAGAGGGCCCCGGGAAGGGCAGCCAGTGTTTCCCAGTTTCTCTCCTTTGACTGCGGTTCGCCTCTGCCCCTGGGGCCGGCTAGAGAGCCCCGGCCGCGCGGCGGTAAGTTTGGAGTTTTGCGCCTCTGTGTTTGGGAGCGCTGGGCAGGCTGGCGCTGTGAGGTCGCGGCGCTCCCGCCTCGGGGCACCTGGCGAACTCAGCAGGCACAGGCCCCGAGCGTCCCAGACGGATCCCTGCGGCTCTGGGCGGGGGGGGGGGTTGTGCCCCTTGGTGGTGCGAAGCCTTGGTGGTGGGCGCACAGCGGGAACAGGCGAAAGGAGAGGCAGCCGGCGGTGGGATGGAAGGCCCTCAAGGGCAAGAGAGGGAGTGGGCTGAGCCGAGCAGGGGAACTAGTTCCCGCGGCCCTCGGTCCAACAGAGCCTCGCCGAGCCGCCTGTGTGCGCCAGGCCGCTGCAGGCCTGCTAGGGAACAAAACGCAAAACTCGCCGCACGGTGGGTGGGTGCCAGCTCCAGTGGCAGGGCGCCAACAATAAACAGCAAACATTTTAAATTCAGAATTATAGAGTGTATTAAATGGTGGTAAGTGCCATAGGGGAAAACAGAGCAGAGGAAGGAAGGTGAGGAGTCAGGGTGCAAGTTTAAGTGTGTAGTTAGGCGGTGAGTTTCTGAAAAACTTGAAGGAGATGACAGAGTATTCCACAGAGACGAAACCACCAGTGCAAAGGCCCTGAGGTATGAGCGGCACGGTGTGTGGGAGGGAATGCTCAGAAGACAGTGTGGCAGGAGTAGGGAGCAAGTGGGTGGAAGGAGGGGAGGGCCAGGTCAGAAAGAGCCATGTGGGTCAGGCAGGCACCCCAGGGAGGGCCGTGAGCAGAGAAGGACAGAACCCCACTAGGAGGCAGCCGTCTCTGTGGCCAGTTCAGCCTGTGGCCCCCGCCCCCCAGGGCAAGGGAGACACCCGATGGGGCTCGGAGGGCTTTGCTGGGTCGGGCAGCGCGGAGGCCCTGGGCTGATCCGTGGCCTCCCTAGGCCCTGGGTCCTCAGGCCTTTCCACCAGGTGGGTGGCAAGTGATGGGGTCCCCGGGAAGACCGCTGGAGCAAGGAGGCGGCGGCTGGGGTCTTGAGTTGCCAGACCTCGGAGGAAGTTTCAGCAGGGGGGCAGAAGCCTGACTGCAGAGGCCCTGGGTCTCTCCTTGCCGATGAAACGGCCCCAGTCCCTGCTCCTGCCTGCCTGGGACTGCCCAGTGCCTTGCCCGTTGTTTGTTTGCTGTTTTCTTTTTCTGGGCATACAGCCCCCTCTCGTGGTCTTCTGTGGGCAGCAGCGCTGAGGCCCGCGGGCGCCTCTCCCTTTTCTGAGCCAGGATGCCTTTCAGTGCACGGCGGGTGCCTCTCCTCCCTCGAAGGGGGGGTGACCCCACATCCTCGGCTTTACTTGGGCCAGCCCGCGAGCACGGTGGGGGTCTGCTCCCCTCCTTAGGGGATCTTGGAGGAGGCCGGCAGGCGGCCCCTGGTTACCCGGGCCAACCGGCCTTCCTGGCTTCTGGCCGGGGCGCTGCCGTCTGGCGACCTTCACCGGTGTGCCTGGTGTCGGGTTTCCGGGAGACCTGGGCTTCGGGGCCTGGAATCACCCTTGAGCTGCTCCTTTGCTCGGCGGCCCGCCGGGATCTTAGGAGAGGCCGCTGTCCCGTTGCACGGTCTCCTTCCTGATTCTTCCTTAGGCACAGGCCCCGTTCCTGCCCGGAATTAGGTTACTTGGCATCAGGGCGTGCGAGGAGAGCCGGCCGTATCTTTCCTTGCGGGGCTTGAAGGTACGCTGACTTCAGGAGACTACGTCTCGCGGGGGCGCCCCGTGGCCTTGAACTTCAGCGTCGGGCTCTGTCTGCAGGCTAACCCTGTCCGTGGTGTGTTTCTCTCAGGGAGTCACAGCTCGACAATCTCTTCTCTCTTGGGGCCTTGGAAGGGACCTCAGCAAGTTAGGGGGGGTGGCTTTCGACTTGCGTGTTTTCCAAGATGGTTCATGACCCGGCGGCACAGTCACGGTAAGGAAAAAAAAGTCGGTGCTATTCTTCAGAACATTCTGGTAGTGGCCTGAGAAGCCTCACTATTTCGGTATTCTCCGCCCGCGCACACACACCTGTAGCTTGTGCCGGTCCCCAGTGGCTGACGGCGTGTCATCATGAGGCACACGTCACCTGGGACATCAGGATTACTTGACAGTGACGCCTTTTGCCCCCCATAAAATTAGCCACTTTGGAGCCAACAACTCAGTGGCACGAAGTACATTCGCGGTGTTGGGCACCCATCCCCTCTTTCTAGTCCCAGAAGCTTTTCATCCCCCCGGAGAGCAAGCCTTTCCGGGAAGTCGTCGCTCCCAGCGCCATCCCCCTCCGCCGCTGCCCCCCCCCCCCCCACTGATCTGCTCCCTGACCCTCCGGATTGACCTGAGTTAGAGGCGTCACACGGTTTCTGAGACTTCAAGGTTTCTGGATGGCAGATCCCATCCCAGTGACATTCAGAGCGATGCAAGGCAGACCTCTTTACTTACAGCTCTGAAGGAGAGGAGGCGGCCACGTGGGGCCATGTGGGGGGGGGGGGGACCGGAGGAGGGGTAGGGAGTTTCTGCAGGGTCGCTGTGCGTTGGCTAATCTGGATGATTTCTCAGGCGCTGGGGCATGGGGGCCGTCCTTGGTCATCGGGTACCTGGCCCCAGAGTGTGGGAGCCTGATAAGAGGGGAGGTTGGGGGAGTGTGTTTGGTGGTCCCAGACAGAGGGGCCCCAATCAGGGAGATACTTGGGGTGGGGGCTTGGCAAACTGGCCAGGAAAGGCAGAGAAAAGAGAATTTTTCGACATAACTTCAAAACTAGGTCAAGACAGCTCTTGTGAAATACTAGATTACATCACATAAACGGAATCAGCCAGGACGGGGCCTTTCGTGTCCATGCCTGGCTTTTTTCATGGTCTCTCTCTCCCCCGTCTGTCTTTCCTTTGTTTTTACTGAAATGTTTTAAAGTAAGTTTACGTGCCATTTTCTCCCCAAGTGCTTCGAGAAGGACATTTCCTTCCATGACCCGGTGTCATTATCCAGCCACCACATGAGCAGCACGGGCCCCACAGTCATCCCTCCAGCCCCCAGTGCCTTAGACACCCCTGTCCTGCGCACCGGCATCTCATCAAGGACTCCCGTTGCACTTGACTGTTGGCCGTGTACGTCTCTTTTCCTCTAGAACAGCCTCTCTTGCCAGCCTCCTCTTTTCCCCATGACGCTGATACACAGAGGAGACCGGGTTCCACCCACTGTCTAGACTGGGCCGGTTGCTTCCTCGTGGTGTTTAAGTGGTCCCTCTGTCTCCAATATCCTTTCTAAACCTGGTGTGGGTTCCCAAGGCTGCATCAGAATCGGGCCAAGCTTCGGAGGAGGGTCGCGCGCCCCCCGGGGTGCCCTCCCCACAGCAGGCACGTCCCAGCTCTGCCCGGGTGAGCTTCCTGTCTCGTGCCCAGCAGCAAACGGGGGAAGACATTTGGACATCACGCGGCTACCCACGTTCCCTAGATCTTTCACCCGGTGGTTTTAGTGTCCATTACGCTTTAAGGGATTCTTTCTATCTGATCAGGATACATTTCTTCATCGGATACATGAGTTTATTAATTCTGGGCCAGTGCTGATTGAAAGCTCATCACTGGTGATAAGGGACGTGGCCGCAGTCTAAATGCTGTGCCACCCTGTCCCCTCACCCTCTCTCCTGTAGCAGAAATAAGCTGAGGTCGCCCGGACAGCATGAGCATCCGTGGCCCACTCCCCCGCCAGCCACAGCCTGGCTTCCCCTACATCGCCGCAGGGGGACCCCACCTCGCGGTCTCTCCAACTGGGGGGTGATAACAGCCTCGGAGCAAACCTTCCTTCGCCCCACCGTTTTCCGGATTGAGAACGGATGCGGCGAAATCTGATTCTGTCCACTTTGGCAGTGACCCGCTCTTCCTGCCCTTAGTGTGAGCCCCGGCTCCTGGTGTCCTCACCCCGCCCCCACTTTCAGCACCGTGGCCGCTGAGCTTGGACCCATCCGAAGGCCAGACGTGGGCCTGCCCTTCGCCTGCTGCTCTCTTTGCCCACCCCCAGCCTTGGGCTCTCGGCCCGAAAGTCCCTCCTTCAGAGAGCACCCCTCCCGCAGCTGACGTGGGTCCCTCCAAAGTGCATCTCACTATTCCGCTTTCTCTTTTCCTTGAGAGTGGGACTGTTTCAGGTGGAGTGGTGCGTGCGTGTACGCGTGTGTGTATGTGTGTGTGCATGCGTGTGCGTGCGTGTGTACAGGCCAAGCCTCGTACGAGGCGGGCAGGACCCCCCGTCTGGCGGCCTGCCACCCCGGTGAGGCGGGAGGACAGGAGCCCAAAGAGACGTGCTGAAGTCCTGTCCCCCAGTAGCCGCGACCGGGACCTCACTGGGCTGAGGTCGAGCTGGAGTAGGCTGGGCCTCATCTCATACTTGGCTTTTTCCAATCCCCGTAGCTTCTTTGCGCCCCTGCGATGGCAGCCGTTCTCCTGAAGGCCGGACCCCAGGTGAGCGGGGCTCCCTGGCTTCCCCGTTGGCCACCTCTTATGTCCCAGCCGCGCAACTCTTGCAACTCTAAGTCTCCCTGTCACTGCCGAGTTCTCTGGGTCCCCTGCCCCGTGTTTAGTTGCTGCCCGCTCATCCTGGGACTCATGGGGCTGAAGTCCCCTGCAGCCACAGGAATGGCTTGTTTTAGGTGCCGGTATCTTTTGAAGACGTGTCCGTGTACTTCACCAAGACGGAATGGAAGCTTCTGGATGTCCAAAAAAGGGTCCTCTACAAGACGGTGATGCTGGAGAACTATGGTCATCTGGTGTCCCTGGGTAAGGATCCGACGCGCACATCTAATCCCCTTACTCTGTGTCTGAACTCAGTTTATTTTTAAGTTTCTTTGTTTGTTGGTTACCGCGAGCCCAAGAATAAATGCATTTTCCCACCACAGCAGTAATCTGCTGGAGCCCGGCTTTTGTCTCAGTACGACAGTTTTTAGCTAACTGGCTTTGACCTGCAAGTGGTAAGTGCATGGGCCCCCATCAAACTTATTTTGCATCTAAAATCATGGGTTAAGTAAACCTCTTCCATCCAAAAGATAGATGAACAGTATCCTTGAATATTTATATGCACTGCTGTAGATGTCATTCATTCATTCTTATCAAGGTGGAATTGTACATTCATTTCATGTTACGGAGTTTAGCTGCTCCTTTTCCTTGTATCAAGGATAAGACGTGCACTCGGCTTTCCAGCCTGGGGAAATCGGGAAAGGAGCTGGGCAGGACCGCCCCCCCCCCCCCCGCCCCTGCAGCGGGCTGGCAGGAGGTCTGTTTGCTCCATTTCTTCCCTACCGATTTCATCTCCCTACTCTCAGCACACAGAGGGAGACCAGTTTCTTCCCCTTGGTTTTTCCTGCCCCTCACCGTGCAGATCCAGGGCTCCAAGGAGAGTTCTGGAATTGGCAGTTTAGCTTGGCGTCCTTTGTCCCTTGGGATCTTCACACAGACCCCCCGTTTCCCACAAGCCCACTGCCCTCCCGCAGGCCAGAGAGTAACATCGTTATCCTCTTGGCCCTGGTCACGATGGACTCCGGACTCCTCATGGCCACCGGGCCCCTGGACGTTCCAATCCCTTTGCTTCCCTCGAGAGACTCTGTCCCCGCTCAGGACCTTCCGAGCGGCAATGTCTTAGAGGCGTCTTTTTCTCTGTTCCTGAAGATAGTAAGGCTGGGCTGAGTTCAGGAGTGACTGATCTGCTTCATTTCCACGGACAGGATTTTTGTCGTCCAAGCCGCAGCTGGTCTCCTGGCTGGAACGAGGGGAGGAGCCCTGGGCAGCAGACATCTGCAGAACACACGCGGCGGGGACGCCGGCAGGTAAGTGTGGGGCCCCGGCCCGGCTGGCCTGAGCCAGTCGTAAGGAGCAGCAGCCCAAGGAGGGTAGTGTGACCACTTTGGGTGGGAAACTCCCTTTTGTGGCCGACTGAAATCGCCCAGGGAGGCCCCGTTGAGTGCCCGGATGAAGGCAGCACCTCTTGCCCTGTCCCTCCGGCTGCACTGCCTCCAGCTCCCTCCCACCTCTGCCGTCCCGCCGTCCCGTCTGCGGACAGTCCTCTGGCGTCTTCCGCCCGGGCCCCCTGTCCTGATTCATTCCTTCTCGGCTTGGGCGTGGGCGTGAGGAGGGAGACCGAACCCTCAACAGAGTTGCAGGGACAGCGCCCCTGGTGGGTGTTCTCTGCCGTTACAGGTGACGGGATAAAGGACCGGACGTCGGTTTCCGCGCCGAAGCCAGGCCCCGGAGAACTCCCGCGCACCGACCGTCGGGCCGGTAACGGGGGCCAGGTGGCCGGGCCGCCGGGGGACGCTCCGGAGCGGGGCGCGAATCGGGCTCCCGCCCCGCAGACGGGGCCCGGCAGGGGTGCCCGTCCCCGGGACAAAGGCCCCGGCGGCCCGTCCGGGGAGGCCGGGGGCGCGCGGCCGAGGGGCGGCCCCCGCGTCGGGCAGGAGCCGGTTCCCGGGCAGCAGGGGGCCCGCGGCGCCGAGAAGCGCTACGTGTGCCAGCAGTGCGGCCGGGCGTTCAGCCGCAGCTCCAACCTCATCAAGCACCGGCTGGTGCACAGCGGCGAGCGGCCGTTCGCGTGCGGCGAGTGCGGGAAGCTCTTCGGGCGCCGCCTCGCGCTGCTGGAGCACCGGCTCGTGCACAGCGGCGAGCGGCCGTTCGCGTGCGGCGACTGCGGCAAGGCCTTCACGCGCAGCTCCAACCTCGTCAAGCACCAGGTGATCCACAGCGGCGAGCGGCCCTACGCGTGCGGCCAGTGCGGGAAGGCCTTCCGCAGGAGCTCCAACCTCATCGAGCACCGGCGCACGCACCGCGGCGACAAGCCCTACGCGTGCGGCCAGTGCGCCAAGGCCTTCAAGGGCGTGTCGCAGCTCCTCCACCACGAGCGCAGCCACCGCGGGGACCGGCCCTTCACGTGCCGGGAGTGCGGCAAGGCCTTCCGCGGCTGCTCGGGGCTCAGCCAGCACCAGCGCGCGCACAGCGGCGAGCGGCCCTACGCGTGCCCCGAGTGCGGCCGCGCCTTCGGCCGCCGGGCCAACCTCGGCAAGCACCGGGCCCTGCACCGCCGGGACGCGGCCGGCCGCTGTCCGCGCTGCGGGCGGCGCCTCCCGGAGCCCCGGGCCGCGCCGGGGACCGAGCCGCGGCGGCCCCGCGCCGGGAGCGGCCGCTGCGCCAAGTGCGGCCAAGCCGTGCGGGGCCCGCGGCGGCCGGGCCGGGCCCAGAAGCCCCGCGCCGCAAGGAGGCCCGCGGAGAGGGGCGGCGGCGGAACGGAGGGCGACACGGCCCCGGGCGGCGCGGGGTGTGCGGCGGCCCCCCGCGCGCTGTGACGGGCGCCGGCTCCGACCCGGGGCGCCCGGGGCTCCCCTCCGTCCGGCGACGGCGCCTGCGCGCTCTGCTGCGCGTGCTCCCGGCCCTCGGGCCTCGGGACCCCCTGCAGCAGGGGGTGGGGGGGTCCAGGGGTGACCAGAGCGCCGCCGCCGCCGCCGCGGGCACCGGTGCCTCGGGCTCCGTTGCGGGGACCGTGGGCTTCACCCCCCAGACTGCTTAGTGTTTCCAGGTAGAAGCACTCCGAGCACTTCAATCCTTTAAGCGCCTGTCCACGGGGGGCACTTGAGGGAACTCTGCAACCGGACTGTGGCTGCACCGTGTGACGTCACCTCAGATTCATCAGTTCCGAAATGGTCTGAAAACGGACTTGGGCACAGACATCGGTGGCCTGCCCCAGCCGGGCTGTCCCGCACGAAGTGAGGTCTCCGAGCCCGCCGCTCCATGGGAAGGAACAGGGCGCCCGGCTGTCACTGAGCAGGAGCCCATTCCTTCTCCAGGCCATTTGTCCTTGTGCCTGAGAGCCACAGCCGCCCAGGGCTGCCGCCCCCGGCGCTTCTCCCAGGAGCCGCAGAGCCCAGTCCCGCCTTCCCAGAGCCCTGGGGCGGGGTATGGGGGACGCGCTGGCCTCTCACAGGAGGGGGCTCCAGGCGAGGTGTTTCTTCCCTGCCCACCAGGCTCACCCTCCTCACTGCCTCCTGCGCCCCCAGACCCCGCCAGCAAAGACCACCCTGGCCTCTCCGCCCCTCCTCGCCACCCTCAGTGCCTAAAGCTTCCCCCCTCGCGCCCTCAAGCCGCCGTGTCCCGGGGCTAGTGCCCGGCGGGAAGGAAACAAGGTGGGTTAGGGATTTGCACAGAGCGGGCCGGCAGTGGCTCTCTCGTGGGATCTGCCTTTCATGTGACATTTCTTATAATATTGAAGGTTCAGCTTTGAATATTTTTGCATTCAGGAGTAAGTTAAAGACAGAGATTTTTGCCCCTAAGAGGAGTGTTGGCGAATCGCTTCTTAAATAAGAATCCCGCAGCCTGTGAGAAGACCTCAGGCAGCAGGAAGCCTGGCCCCTCTCCTCCCTCCTCCTCAGCCCCACAGAGACTGGGCAGACCCTTCAGATGGCACTTTACCGCACAGGCTGCCAGGGCTGCGGGGAGGGGGGCATGGCGGCTGGCGGCGTCCTCACTGGCTTGCCGCCTCCTTCCAGCCCTCTTCACTGCCAGGCCCTCCGGCAGGCAAGTGACAGGCGTGCCGGAGGGCCCCCACTGGGCCTCCGAGGAGCGTGGGCGCCTACCCTGCCACACAGCAGAGGTCCCACACGACATCAGGACAGCGAGGGAAGACCTACAGGTACAGAATTCCTTCCGAGCAGGCGTCTTGGAGCTCTGGTCACTAGGGTGACCCCAAAAATGACAGATACAGGTAGACAGAAACAAAGACATGGAGAAGTTTGATCTAGCTATATTAAAATGAGTTTTATACTATTTATGGAAAGTTCCGCAGTTCTTATAACTTGCTTTTATCTCCTAGCCCCTTTCACTGGGTCCGTATCCCCTTGTCCTTTGATTGTCTTCTCTTTGTGTCACGTTCATCTTTGCGGCCACTTCATAAACACGTGAAATGAATACGGGCCCGTCTGAGGGGGTCAAACGGATCTCCAACTTGGGATTTTCCAAGGGAAAAAGAAGTATTAGCAACTGTGTCTTGGAAGTCCATGCAGGTCGTTGGGAAGCGTGTGTGGCCCTCAGGCGCAGACGATGTTTGCCCGGGCTGGCAGGGGTTCCGGAAGCCGGTCCCCGCACAGAGCAAGGAACAGAGGCAGGAGGCCATGCACGAGGGCTCCATTTGGTTCAACCATGGCCTGGCCAGGCTTGGGACGACAACCGCCACGTGAGGGGAACCAGAAAGAGACCAGATCCACGGGCTCTGATGTCCGTTTCCATCGCTCTCGTAAGTGAATGGCATGTGACGTCATCCCGTTGGTTCCGCCGGACAAACCAACTTGACTTTTAACGTGAGCTCCCTTTTTCACGGGACCCAAAGGTGACTGGCTATGGGGGTGGGGAGGGGGGAATTACGGGTGTTTGCAGCAGAGAGTGCTGGGCACTTGTGCTCTGGTTTTGGAGCGCCCCGAAAGGCTCCAGGGTCCCCAAACGGTTACCCAAATAAATGACATTTAAAATAGCAGTGCATCTTTTTGTCGGTTCTCTGTATAATTTTGCTTGTGTTCATGAGATTTGCACTGCCGTGCGACGAGGGGTATCGTTTTCTCTCCTGCACACTGCTCAGGTTTGCCACGTGAGCTGGGCGGGTATTGGCGGAGTAAAAGCCAGAGTGTGCAGTGTGGTTTTCCTTCTCACGGGCTGTCTGTGGGGACGGCGGTGATGGCGCACACTTGCCCTCTGGGGAATGACCGGGCTGCAAACGCTCATGCCGGCAGCCCTCTGGCACCTTCCCCAGCAGCTTCCCTGGACACCGGCCCCTTTGCGCCTCGGGACTGCTCGCCGGCTTCGGACGGGGCCCCCGCGAGATGCCGTGTCCGCGCTTAGTGCGTCTGAGCCTTTGGACCACTGGCCCTCTGACACGTTGGACACTTTTCAAGAGCTGTTTAGAGGCTGCGGCGGTACCCCCGTGTAACCGGTAAATTGTCCTGATTTCATTTACTTTAGGGGCAAACAAGTAAGGAGGGTCTAAGGAGTGGTGGCCTTGAACGGAGCCCTCGCGTTTTCAAGTAAGCGGATAGCACGTGGCCTAAAGGCACCAGGAAGGGCTCTGAGTGTGGAATCGCGGGGGCGAGCCGAGAGGCTGGGTTTGGGTGAAGGTAGGACAGAAACCCTGGAGGGCGACACACCGGGGAATCAAGGGCAGCCATCCGAGGCCGGTGGGACACCGTGACACGGAGACCAGGAAGGGCAGAGCGGCACGGCAGCGCCCTGAGAAACACAGCTGTGTCTTCCCTCCGGTCGCCTCTGCGTCTTCGCCCTCCTGTGGTTGGCTTCTCGGCCTCCCTCTGGGGAGGGACTCCGGCGTGGACACCCTCTCTCTCTCCCTCCTCCCCCAGCCATGTCTGGGGCCCTTGGCCCTCTCCTCTGTCCCCTGTCTCTGACGGTCACGAGCCACCGGGTCCTGGCCGCTCTCGATTCCGGTCGCCCCGGCTGCCCCGCCCGCGCGCACGGCCACGCACGACTGCAAGGGTGTTCCTTGCCGTGTCACCCAGCTGACGCCACGTCTGGGGCTTTACATCGACCTTTGCCAGCGTGGACCACGTCGAGAACCTTGCTCGGATTGCCTGCGAGGCTCACCTGCTTTGCGGAGGTGGCAGGTGCTCTAAACAGAGAAATGGGTAAACACTGTTCGGGGGACTGAGCTTTGCCCCCCAAGAGAAGCAACAGCAGGCCTCGGAAGGGGGCGCCCAGGATCCCGTTGCCGTCGTCGCCCAACACCTTTAGCTTCTAAATGTTTCTGGAATGGTCTGCTCTCGCTCCCAGGGTCGGTTCCGGCTGGCGTTCGGGCGGCACGGACGCGGCGGGATTGCCTCTGCCGTAGGCGACTCTCCGAGTCCCCAGGAACCGCTCGGGACCTTCACGCCTTTCCCCAGCCGGAGGGACACAGCCGGCCCTCAGCCGGGGGTGCTGAGTGTGTGTCTTGCCAGGTGGCGGGGCTGACGACCGGGGTCCTGAGGCGGTAGAGGTCAAGGGACTTCGGGCAGGACAGAGGGAAGGAGGGGGAGCCCGCGGGGCGGTCAGGAGCCCTGGAGGAGTAGAGGGCTTTCTGCGGGACGGTCGTGGAGTACACGGTCACTGGAGGCAGAGTGTGGGAAAGCCTGGGACGCCGGAGGGAGAAGTTCGCTCTCTGGTTCCTGACGAGGAGCAGTTTGTCGTTCACACGAACGAATTACTCTCAGACGGAGGAGGGGCAGTTCACGTCCATTGTAACCGCCAGAGCGCGCACACGCGGTCTGATGTTCTCGGGCGTTCCATCCGCCGTGGGGTGTCTGTGACTTCGCAGCACCGGGCACACCCAGGTTTGGAGGTCACGGCTTCCTCATCTCTCACGTGGACGTGTAAGTGGCGCACAAGAAAGCACACCTGTGTACACCTGCGAAACCGTTGGCACGATGAAGACGGTGACCATAAACACCCAGCACCCCCAAAAGTTACCCGGCCCCCCTCCAGCACTCCCTCCTCCCCGCGCCTCCCTGCTTGCCATTCCCACACTGCCAAGCCCCATTCCACCGCGTGGATGGGCCACGAGACCTGCGGGACACCAGCCGATGCACGTTTGGGGTATTGCCAGCGTGGGGCCATGACATCCGCGCACAGGGGTATGTGGGGACACGTGGAACTCTCCGGCAGCTCCAAAGTTTCACCTCCCCAGCAGCGGTGCCCGGGGTGCCAGCTTTCCCATGTGCTCCCGAACACTTGTCCCTCCCGTTTATTCCAGCCAGCCCGGGGGGGGGGGGGGGGGGCGAAGGCTGTCACGTGGCGGTTTTGTTTGCATTTCCCTGATGACTAAGGATGTCGAACATCTTTTCAGGTCCTTCGGAGCCACTCATATATCTTCTTCGGTAAAGTGCTCAAATCTTTTGCCCATTTGTAATTGATTCGTTGGTCTTTTCACGTGGTTGTAAAGTTCTGGATGCAAGTCCTTTGGCACACGTGTTTTGCAAACATTTTCTTCCAGACTGAGGCTTGCCCTTCTATTTTCATAACAGTGTTTTTTGAAGAACAGACGTTCTTTTATTTCGCAGAAGCGCAGCGAATGGATTTTTTAATTTTATGGCTTGTGCTTTCTGTACGACAGTTAAGAAGTCTTTGCAAAACTTGAGTCACCACGGTTGGGCCCTCCGTTTTCTGGTGGGAGCTGTAAGCTTTCACTCTGACATTGACGTCTATGACCTATTTGGACTTAATGTTGGTGTGGGGTGTGAGGTGAATTCACTATTTCTTTTTCTTCTGTATGGGGATCCAGTTTCTCCAGCTCCATCTGTTGCAAAGATGATCTTTTCCCCAGCTGGATTTCCTTGACGTCTCCGTTGAAAACGAGCGGCTGTGCGCAAGTCTACTTCTGCACTCTTTAGGCCTGTCTTTATGCCCGCGTGATGCTCAGTTACCGTGGCTTTATAGTGAGTCTTGAAATCAGGTAATGTGAATCCTCTGATGTGGTTCTTTTTCAAACCTCTTTCGTCTGTCCTATGTTTCTCTCCTTTCTGTATGAGTTTTAGAATACCTTGTCAACTTATATGGGGAAAAAAAAAAAAAAGCCTGCTGGGATTTTGTCTGCAGTTGCATTGAATCTATACATCATTTTGGGGAGGACTGACCCCTGAACAATATCGAGCCCTTCAGTCTGTGCACACAACATAGCTCTTCATTCGGGGGCCTCGCCTACTTCCTCTCAGCAGCAGCTTGAGATTTCAGTGGGCAAGTCTTGCACATGCGTTAGCATTGACTGATTCCGAGGTTACTGTTCCAACCATCCCTAGTGAGCCTGCATTCTCGTGCGGTCACTCATTCGCCCCCCAGACATACACTGAACATTTAACCATGGGCTGGGCCAGGAGGATGACTAAGACATACGTCTTGCCTACCTTCAGAATCAGAGGCACGCATTCGTTCCTATGACGCCTTCGTTTAGCCCCGCCCTTATTTGATAACGGCCTTGACCAAAATGTACAACAGAGCTGTGTGTCCCATGTTCATGGTTCCGAGAACTTATCATTGTTCCAAGAGTTTTTTTTTTTTTTTCTTTCACTTTCTGGCAGAGACTTCTAACAGGAAAACAAAATCAAATCAAAACAAGGAAGTAAGAATCAAATTAATCTTTTGTCTTCTCAGTGAAAATATTCCTCACTTAATATATAACGTACTTTTCTTCCATGTTCGCGCTAGTTCAGTGGGAACAAGGTGCTTGTGAAAGCAGGTGGAGGGAGAAGGAGTCAGGCCGGCAGAGAAGAGGTGGGAGAGAAAGACAAAGGAGAAGGAGAGTAGAACACACCCTGGCAATCTCCTCAGACTAGAAAAACAAACACACAGTGTATCAGGAACGTGGCCACAAGTACAGATGACCTGCGAAATGCACAGCTCCGCCTATATGCGGATTTTTGTGTGTGTTAAATATAGGACGATACTGTAAATGTATTTTCCCTATGGTTTTCTTTTTTTTTTTTTAAGATTTTATTTTTTATTTATTTGACAGAGAGAAAGAGATCACAAGTAGGCAGAGAGGCAGGCAGAGGGAGAAGGGGAAGCAGGCTCTCCGCTGAGCAGAGAGCCCAATATGGGGCTCGATCTCAGGACCCTGAGATCATGACCTGAGCTGAAGGCAGAGGCTTTAACCCACTGAGCCACCCAGGCGCCCCTCCCTATGGTTTTCTTAATAACATTCTCTTTTCTCTAGTTGACTTTATTGTAAGAATCCAGTACATAATACATACAACCTCCAAAATATGTGTTACTCGACTGTTTGTTATTGGTGAGGCTTCCAGTTAACAGCCGGTTATTAGTAGCTAAGGTTTGGGAGATTCTAAGTTACACGTGGGTTTTAGGCTCTGCAGGGGGTCAGCACCCCTAACTCCCATGTTGTTCAATGTAAGGAATCTGGGGGTAGCTTGCTGGCATCGGTTCAGCAGCAGAGCACTGGCAAGGCTCAGGATCGAATTAGCTCAGCTTTGCCTCATGATCACAAAATGGCTGCTGAAGCACCTGCTGTCACATATGCATTCGAGGACAGAAGAGGGAAAGGGCAAAGACAACTGCATCTGTCCCCTTTTATCAGGAAAGCAACAGTTTTTCCAGAAACTTGTCCAGCAGACTTCCACTTAGGTCTCAGCCAGAACTGGATCACATGGACACTCTTAGCTGGGGAAAGCTGGGGACAAGACTGTCATGACCTGTCACCTGAGGCTGAGTGCACTGATGCCCTGAACAAAATTGGGGCCTTATCCCCAGAGGAGAGGCTGGAATGGATATTGGGTGATGTTATGGGTTGAATTATGTCCCCCCAAAAGATATGTTGAAGTCCTAGCCCCCAGTGACCTCAGAATGTGACCTTATCTACAAATAGGGTCTTTGCAGATATAACTAGTCACGATGAGGTCCTACCCAGGTAAACCTGGATGATCTCATCTCTCGGTCTTTAATGCAACTGTATCCACAAAGAACCACTAAGGGCACATTCACAGGGTCCAGGGGTTAGGATGCGGACAGATCTTTGGGATGCGCCCCACCGCCCGGCCCACCATAGACAGGAACAGGCTTGGTGTGTCGGAGGTCATGTTGGCTGCGAAGCCCGTGCCGGGTCCCTTCTCGCTCCCCCCCTGGGGCCCAGGACAGAAGAGGCACATGTGCGGGAAAGGTCCGTGACTCCTTGCTCCTTCTCCTCTTTCTCCACGAGCAGGATTTCCAGGTTCTCAACCTGACACCCCTGGCGGCCAGGTAAACCACTCCAGGTTGCTGGGGGCAGAGAGCAGAGGGGTCGCTAGCCGTCAACGGGAGACACGGCCAGAAAGTCTGGGCCTGGCCTTCTATCAGCCGGCCTGCCTCCTCCTACCGCCCTCCTGCCTGGGGGCCCCGCGGCCCTTCCCTGCCACCATCACCCCGTCATCCCGGGCGGCTGGCCCGGCACTTCCTGCCTTCTCTTCCCTGCCTGTGGCTCAGGCCCAGGGCAGCTGTGCAAGCACCTGCCAAGACTTGGTTCTGCCTGGTTCTGCCAGGCTGGTGGAAGTGAGAAGAGGTGCGGAGAAGAGCAGGTAGGGGAGCCGACCCCTTCATCCAGCGGAGAGCGGTCCCAGGGGGAGTCTGGGCAGTTCCGAGGACACCCGAGTGTGCTTCGGGCCTGCGATCCGCGGCGGGGACCTTCAGCCCGGCCGCCCACCTTGCTCGGCGTGGAAGAATCAGCCCGCAGCTCAAAGGTGGCAGAATTTTCCCTGATGGAGCGAGACCTGGCTCGTGGCCCTCTCTCAGAGCACTTGCGTGAGAAACCAAAATAAGCCTCCTGCCGGCCTCGGAGCCCAGAAGGTTCTTCGTAAGGGTCCCAGAGGCACATCTTTGGAAGACAGGCCCCTTGGCTCCCGCCCTAGGCTCTGGCCACCTGCCTGCCGGAGAGACAAAGCTTTCGCTGTCCTTAGGATAGAGGCAATTCACTAGCCCAGATGGCCACCGGATTCCCGGGCGAGCTCGCCACGGGATGGGCGATCTTAAGACACACCCGCGTGGCCTGGTGGGCAGTTCCGTTTCACACTCCGTGGTCACACTGTCTGCTTCCTTTGCCACACTCGGCAAGAGGGCTGTGGGTGGGCGCGACCTTTAGTGTCTCCCACTACAGGCAGGGTTCAGGGGGAGGGGGCCGAAGTGGGAGGACGTAGATCTGGCACGGGGATGAACCCGGGCTCACAGAAGCACCTGGCTCTACCCGCCCCCTCCCCCAGCCTCTCTGGGACTGTAGAGACTGTCGCACTTCGCGCCACTTATGGGACCCCAAGAGCTGGGGCTGCGTCCTGAGGGGGGCTAAAAACAGAGAGATGGAAATCGAGAAGCTTTGTATATATATCCTAACTCCCCAGCGTGTCCACTGATCGCGTGCAAGGTTTTGTATGCTCATCATACCCCAATAAAGCCGGAAAGAAAAATGAAATTTAATTTAAATTTTTAAAAATTAAAAAAAAATTAAATTAAAAGAGAGATTCCTGGGATGCCAGCCAAAAGACAAGAAATAAAGAGCAGGGTCAGAAAGGAAAGACATTAACAACCGATTAAAGAAAACCTCCTTGAGAAGACAAAGGCCGCTCAGCTCCAAACCATATTGCCCCAGAGCTGGGCAGTGCCTGCTGAACATTCCTCAACTCCCAGGATGACGGGAACATCTTAGAAGCTTCCAAACAAAAGGAACCAGCCACAGCAGGAGGGCATCCAGGTGGGCCGGCTACACGGGCAACTCTGGAAGCCAGAAGCCGGAGACGCTTCCGCGGGCCGGGCGGGCGCCCTGCAGCCCGCGACCCCCGCCGCCGGCCAGTCGCTCACCCGGCGGGGGACAGAAGCCGAACTTCAGGAGCTGAACGGTAGAAGCTGCTGGACCCGACAGGGCGGAGGCCTCGGGGAGCAGCGGCGGCCCGTCCCTGCTGCCTCAGTGGGGGACAGAAAGCCCAGAGAACAGGCACAGTGCTGGCTCGTCCTCCGCGTCAACTTGGCTAGGCTAGGCTTCCGGTCAAACACCAACGTCAATGTCACCGTGAAGGGATTTTTTTTTTTAGGCGAGGTTAACACCGCGATCAGTGGACTCTAAGGCGAGCAGATCCGCCTCCACAAATGTGGGTGGGCCTTTGGACTTGAGCTGCGGCTCTTCCCTGAATCTGCAGCCCCCAGAACTGTGTGGGCCCATTTCCTGTTGTGTTTCTCAGGAGAACCCTGGCCGATACAGTTACAAGGCTGGAAGCATGAACACACAACTACTGGACAGGCCAATGTAACGCAATTATCACGGGATCGTTTCATATAATGTCATAGAATTAGATCGGTGCAATAGACAAAAACAAGTCACTATTTGGTCAAGGAACCAATGGTACAATTGTCAAATGAGGTTCTGCAGAAACATAGAAAAGTGCACTTAAGAAGAGGCAGTTTTTCACAGTCTGTGGAACAAGTTTTCAAAGTTATTTATACATTTGGCCTCTGCTGTGGGTTGAATTGTGTCCCCCCGAAAAGACATGTCGGAGTCCTGACCCCCAGCACGTGCGAACGTCCCCTTATCTGGACACAGGGTCTGCCCAGAGACGATCGAGTTATAATGAGGTCGCTAGGGTGTGGCCCTAAGCCACCAGGACCGAGTCCCTCTAAAAGGGGGACATTCGGATGCGGAGACATGCGCGCCGGGGGAAGGCCACGCGAGGAGGGGGGCAGAGCTCGACGTGAGGCTTCGGCAAGCCCGGGAACGCCACCGATGGCCAGCGACCGCCAGGAACTCGAGGAGAGGCCCGGAGGGGACGGTCCCTCGGAGCCGCCAGGAGGAGCCGAGTCTGCCCACACCTGGATCTCGGACGTCTGGCCCCCTGGTCTGTGGGGGAAGGGATTGCGCTCGCTTGAGCCACTCGGGGTGGGGGGCTTGGTCGTGGTGGCCCTTGGAAACTCATACTGCCCCAGACATCCGTAAGCAACACGTCCTCAGACCGTTACCCAGTACAATCACAAATACACAGTAAGAAATGACCACAAAGTCCTGACAACTCAGAAATTGAGATAAGCTCTGCTCTGCGAGCTTTATGTCGGCAAAGACATGAAAGCGAAATTAGAAACACCTGTAATGCAAAGCAAATGGGGAGATGCCACTCAGGGACACGTTAGTCTTTGGCCTCAGTTATTCAAGATGAAAGATGACAAAGGAACTTAGTTTTGCTCTTGAGAAATTAGAGAAAAAGAACAAAAACTTAAATCCAGAAAAAATAGACGGAATTAATAAAGATAAAAGCTGAAGTTAATGAAGCAGAAAACCAAAAGTTAAAAAAAAGGGAGAAAGGATAATCAAAATCCTGGTTTTTTTCCTTCGTAAAGACCGATGGGCTGTATAAACGGGAGAGGAGACAGCACTGCGGATGCCGAAGACGCAGAGACTTTGGGCCGCTGAGCCTTGCCACGATAAAGAGGCGCTTATGATTTTTCAAAGCGGCATCTAAGAAGACCCCATTTATGCAGAATCGCAAGCGTGTGTGTGTGTGTGTGTGTGTGTGTGTGTGTGTGAGAATGAGGTGCAGCTAAGTGCGTGGGAGGGGCATCTGTGAGGGGTGTGTGCGTGTGCGCGGAGACGCGTGCGTGCACGGGGAGGGACGTGTGCGTGCGGGGCAGGGGGTGCGCGTGCACGGGCCGAGGCGCACAAAGCAGGGGCCCCACAGTGCGCCGCGTGAAACGCTCTCGCAGACGTTGTCTGCCCCGTAGGAATTCCGTACGGGGCCAGGCATCGTGTGCAGGAAACACCAACACCCAGTGGCTTCCCCGAAGAAACGCGGCGTGATTGCCGTGAGTACCCCCCACCCCCAAAGCAGGTGTGCTGTGCTTTGTCCCAGCTGCTGGGGGACCCGCGGGCTGGGCCCGGCCCGGGACTGCTATGAGTAAAGCCGCGTGAACAGTCCTGTGCGAGTCTCGGTGTGGACGCGGAAACCCACTTCTGTTGGCTGAGTAAACAGCTAGTGGCGGAGTCGCGGGGTCCTCGTGGCGGGTGCGCGCTTACCATTCCGAGACCCGGCCTGCCTCAGCAGCTTGCCGGTGTCCGCGTGTTGCCGCCCGCCTCTCACATCCGCCGGCAGGGGTCTGCAGCACGGCGCGCCCTGGGGACTGTCTTCCCGGCGTCACGGGCGATGGCGTGCGGCGGGCAGCTGGAAATGGGCCCGGTGGACGGATCGACTCCACCGGGCTCCATACGCCACAAACCGGGAACCACACTCGTGTGTTTACATCCTTCATGTCAGTAAAATTGACAACTACGTACGTGTGTGCATACACACACACAGACCCAGACCCACACGTGTGCTTTCCTGGAGAGCCGCTGTCACCCGCCCAGCCTGCCTGTGCAGCGCGGAAGGCGCCAGGTTTGGCCCGGGAGGGTGCCTGAGGCCAGTAGGGCCCAAGGTGGGGAGACAGAGGCGCCTGGGCCCGGGGACCACCCTGGGCCAGTGGCAGTGGCCACAGATCCGGCCGTGAACCTGGCCACCCGGCGCCTGCACTCAGGCCCCTCCTGACTTGCCTACTGAGTGAGAAGGGACCCTCTTGGCATCAGCTCCTCGGCTGGATAATGGGGACCAGGGATCCGAGTGTTCCTGGCTGCCTCGATCCTGGCGGTGCCCCTACTCTCCCAGCCCCGGCCAGGTGCAGGCTCTGGGGCCGAGGGCCCACCCTGGCCTGTGGCCCTCTGCCAGGTGGGTGCTCTCCTGGGGCAGAGAGCCCACCAGCCTCCCTGGGAAGCCCACCAGTGCACGGGCCACACGCCCCAGCCGGCCAGGGAAAGGCCAGTGGCTTTTCCTGGGCTTTCCCTCCAGCTGAGCCCCGCCCCCGGTGCTCTTCTCCCCCTTGGTTGCCATCGTCCCCCTCTGAGGCCTGCTATGGTCCATTCTCCACAAGGTAGCCTCAGAGGCACTGTAAAAACATAAATCAGGTTTTGCCCCTCTCCTGCCTACAACCCTCCGTGGCTCCCCATTGCCCTCAGGGTCAGCCCAGACCCCCTTGTCCAAGGAAATGGGCACGGCCTCAGGTGGCCACTGCCTGTGCTCTGACCTCACCGCTCTACCTCGCACATTGCTGCGGCTCTAGTCACTCTGACCTACTTACAGTATCCCCAGCGGGCCCGGCTGGCTCAAGGCTCGAGGCTCTGCTCCTGCGAGTCACTTTCGGGCGTGGCCGCCCCACCCCCCTTCTCCCCTGCTCTCCTGTCTCCCACATACCCCGCCCTGCATTGCCCCACTGTTTGGTGACACAGCTGGGGCCCCAGAGGCAGGTTAGCTGGCTCCACGAAGCCCGGCCAAGCTACAAGGGACATGGGGCCCAGGACGAAGTCCTTCGCAGGTGCTGCCCTCACGGTGCCGGCCACCCCTCCTCTGCTGCACACCCAGGCCCCCCTCACCGCACGTGCACGACGGGCCCTCCCGGAGACCCACTTGCACATGGAAGGCCCTTTGTGCTTATGTGCCTTTGCGCCAAAGGGAGCACCTCCCGTGTTGTCCCGCACCCGGCGCAGAGCAGGCCCCGTGCTGCTCGGCCTCGCAGAGCAGGGACAGACGCTTCGGGAGAGGAAGGAGCCGCCCAGGATCCACAGGGGCCAAGAACTGGAGTTGGGCTCTGCTCCTGGGCAGGCAGAGGGCTCTGCGGGCACCGCACCTTGAGCTCCCTGGAGGCGCTCCTCCGGCTCCCTCCCCAGCTCCGACTGGGGGGGGGGCCCAAGGCGGCTGTTCCCAAGGCCCCCGCTCACCCATTTCCTGAGCATCCGGGCTGACAATACAGGGAGGGGGTGATGGGCGAGGCAACAGCAGACCGGCCGGGGAGGAGGCCCGCCAAGGGGGCCCCGCAGCCCTGCCTGCCGACCCCCTGGGCCAGCCGCCGAGCCCGCCCAGCAGGCATAGGTCACAAGGGGGCGGCTCTGGGGGGGCTCTGCTCTGGCCGAGGTCCCCGCCGGCCCTCTCTGGGGAGGGCGTAGGGGGGCAACGGCAAACTCGGCTGGTGAGTCCTTGGCGACGTTTATTGAGAGACCAGGTGAAGGAGCGCAGTCCGGGCAGGGGCCGGGAGCAGGCCTGGCAGGTGCGCAGACCCGGGGCCAGCCGGCCGAGGACGGGGGCGGGGCAGCGGGGCGCTGGTCCGGCGCCGGCTCCCGGCCCCAGAGCCCGACCGCATGGTCAGAGCCGGTGCCGCCAGTGGTGCTGGGAGTGGGCCCGGGCCCCCGGGCGGTGGCCTCGCCGAGCCCCCGGCACTCAGGCTTCGAGGCTCGGGCCATCGGGTGGCACGTACATGGGCTCGATGTGGGCCCAGCTTCGGGCCTGCTCGTCGGCCCAGCCAAGCAGCTCGGCAGCGCGGTGCAGGAAAACCATGAGCAGCGTGTGGACGTCGCCCTCGGCTGAGTGGGCCGCACTCGGCTCCGCCCGGAAGTAGCGGCGGAAGAGGCTGCCCAGGCTGTAGCCCTTGCGGCCCTGGGCCCGGGTGCCGTGGCCGTGGGCGCGGTCCAGGCTCCGCAGCGCGGGCAGCGTGTCCAGGCAGACGGTGTCCGCGGGCAGGTGGGCGTCCAGGCGCTGCAGCTCCGTGCACAGCAGCGGGAAGTCATAGTCAAAGCCGTTGTGGGCCACGAGGCAGATGGGGCCCTCCTGGCGGCTCAGGAAGGCCTGCAGCGTCCGCACCACGGCGGCGTCGAAGCCGGCCTTCCGGCACCGCGCCAGGCCGTCGCTGCTCAGGCCGGTGATCTCGCTGGCCTTGGCCGTGAAAGGGCGCTCCGGGCTCATGCACAGCGTGAGCTTGTCCAGGACCCGGGGCGGCACGGGGACACCAGCCTCATCTCGGTCCGGGTTCTCCAGGGAGGAGCGGTGCACCGCAAACAGGGACATTTCGGCCACCTCGGGGTCTATACTGCGGAGCCCGGTGGCTTCCAGATCCAGGAAGACGAAAGTCTCGGGCCGGGGTGCCTCGGACATGGCGATGTGCTCACGGGGACAGCAAAGCCTAAAGCTGCCAGGGCAAGAGGCACAAAACCTGAGGGCCAGAGCGATGGGGCTGCATGGGCCCAGCCACACACCGCCGACTCCGTGGTAAAGGCTCCGACCCCCTTTGTCCAGGGTGAGGCCTCCCAGGGCCTCGGCACCCTGTCCATTCTCTGTCCCCATCCCTCCCTGCTCACTGTCACTACCACCAACTAGTAAGCAGCAAAAGGTAGGGCTGGTCTGCCCAGACCCCGGCCCGGAGGCCTCTGCCACCTGCCTCTGGGTACCTGAGAGGCCAAGTGCGCCGGGTCCGTGTCACCAGGGACCCGGGGAGGGGCCGCCCCGGGATGGTATCTCCGCTGAGACACCTTGGCTGGGAGCCGGCAGCCCTAGGGTCATCTGTCGGGAAGCAGGCAGCCGAGCCTCCTTGGTCTGGCCTCCTCTGGCCTCCCAGGCACACAGGGGCCTTCCCCAAGCGGGCCACCTGCCTCTGGGCTCCCCGGCTGTCCTCACCAACCTGGCTGCGCTGGCTTACCTGGGGCGGGCGCTGGCTGGCTTCCTGGGCTGCTGGGCACCTGTCTCCGCACAGGCTGCTCCAGGCGGCCTTTAATCAGTGGCCGTGGCCCGCCCCCAGCCGCCTGTTGGGCAACGAGCAGGCCTAAGGCCGCAGGACCTGTGTGGCCGGCTCGCCGCCCCCTCGCTCACTCACAGGCTGCCGAGGCACACGCCCTGTGTTTACAAATCGGAGAGCAGGCTCCTGGGCCACACGCAGGCTCCCTGCAAGCCGGGCCGTGGGCTGGAGGAACGTGTCGTCAGAGGCTCGAGGAGGAAGCGTGAGCCTTCCACCCAGCCTGGCCTCCAAGTCTGACCGGGGCCAGGACTCGGCAGCTGAGCTGGGGCGACTCCCGGCAAGGTGGCCAGTCCCCTTGTTCGGGGCAGAGCTCCACCTGTGTCACGAGGGACCAGGCTGCCCCTCATGAGGTGCCTGCACATGCCGTGCTTAGCCAAGAAAGGGAAGGGCGCCCTCGGGACAGGACTTCGGTGTCGCCCCAGGGGCCTCGGGCACCTTCCACGCTGCCTGGCTCGCCGGCCAGCAGGAGGGCCAGATGGAATGTGTTCCACCGGCACAATGACCCAGAAGAGCTAAGAGGCCGTGAGCAGAGGCGAGGCCGCCCCTGGCAAGCCACGTGGGCTCCAGCTGAGCCGATCCCGCCCCACGAACGACGAAGGGTGAGCGACGGGCGACGTGGGGGTATGAGAGTGCTGCGCTGCGCCCCCAGCCCCTCGGAGCCCCGACAAGAAGGCCCTCCGCGGCCAGAGAGCGGGCGGCACTGTCCCCGGGACCTCGTTCCGGAGCGTGACGTGTCAGCCCTCGGCAGTGGGTGCCCAGAGGCCCGGCCTCCTGCCAGGGGGAGCAACCTGCCTGCGCAGGGAGGCAACCGAGAGTCTGGCTGCGGCCCGGCCGCTGCGGGGCCGCCCGAGTCCCTCGGAGGGCGAAGCGGCGGCTGCAGCTGGGCCGCCCCCCGGCGCTGTCCGGGTCTGAGGAGCTGAAGGCACGGGAGCGGGTGAGGCCCACGGCCAGGGCGGGCCTCTGCCGCGGACCAGGGGTTCGGAGGGAGGCCCCTGCTCGAGGCCCCTTTGGCCCGCCGCTGGGCCGAGGGAGGCAGAGGCCCCAGCAGTCGTGCGTGCTCCCGTGCTTGGAGCGAGGGAAGTGGCCGCGACAGGCGCGCTGCTCAGGGAGATACTGGGTCACCCTGGGAAGCCCGGAGAGCAGCTTCCTGGACAACCAGGCACCGGCAAGAATTTCCCAGGCCGGTGCAGGGAGCCCCGGGGAGGAAGGAGGGGGAAACGGATGGGGTGGGTGCCCGTGGCTGGGCCGAGGCTCTGCGAGGAGTCCTCACGTGGCACCCCCAAGGCCCGTCACAGTGGAGGCAGCAGGGGGCCGGCCGGGCGCCACGACGAGGTGCGGACTTCTGGGGCTCGGCGTCGCCAAGTCACGCTGGGCAGGGGAAGGGATGGATGCAGTGGCCGCTGCCGCGAGGCGGACCGGGCGGAGAGGGGCACGGCTGAGGCCGCCGGGGACGGCAGGAAGCCCGCGGCCCGCGGAGAGGGGCAGGCGGAGCAGTGGGGCGCCCTGGCCCCCTCAGCTCCAGCAGGGAGGAGGCAGTGGTGAGGCAGCTTCCTAAAACCCGAGCCTTCCTTTCTCTCCAGCTCACCTCTGCCCCGTCCCTCCTTCCCTCCCAAGCTGCCCAGAGAACGCGGGGCCTGTGGCTGCTTCTCCTGCCCGAGGCTCGCCCTGCGCACCCCCCCGCCCCCAGCCACCGGGCTCTTCAGGGCTCACAGACTACTCCATGCCTTTCTGCAGACTGTCGCTGGAGAGCTTGTATTTCTGAGTTAGTTCTTCCGTTTTGGTGGCTGCAGACAGAAAAAACAACACGAACAGCAAAGTGACTCCTCGTGCTTCCCAGCCTGGAAGAGGCCACCGCCCGCCTGCCCCCGCCCCCAACCCTTCTTCGGCCCCAGCATCCCTGCACCTGACCCTCAGAGGGCTTGCAGCCTAGGCGTCCAACTCCCACCGAGATCCAGAAGCTGCTGAGCCAGGAGCTGCTAGGAGGTCGGGGGCTGAGAGCAGAGACGGAAGGCCCTGTGGGCGCCAGGCTGAGCCCCAGGCCAGGTTCCGCTCCCTGGGCCACGTCCATGCCCACCCCACCCCCCGCCGCAGAGCCCGGGAGCCAGGGGCCCCTCCGAGCCGCGTGGTGCGCTGCACACCGCTCAGACCAGGAACCCACCCCCACGCACAAATCCAAGGACCCGGCTGCCCCCATCCCCCCCGGCCCAGCAGGCACCTGCTCTGCCCTGCTGCTGAGCTTTCGGGGCTGGGCACCGCCACAACTCCGCCTGCCTCCTGAGGTCCCGACTGCGGGTAATGAGCACGGGCGTGAAACACAGGGACTTTCGCTCACTCCCCTCGCCCACCCTGGGGACTCTGGGCTCTTCCGTCCGGTTCCCCTGGTTAGTGGTGCCTTCGCTTAAGTACACACCTATTCCTTCCTCCACCACCCCACCTCTCTGCCTCTGGCCTGTCCCCTCCCCTCCCACACGACAAGGTCTTTAATCGACGTTCGGTCCCGCCTGTCCAGAGGGTGACACTGAGGCTCAGGAATCGTGGGGCGTGCCTCAGGGTGATGAGCCCGGCCCCAAAGACCTTCCCCACTCGTCATCAGTGCTCCCGCTGGGCGTAGCCGACTGTGCTTCCTGTCCTGATCACACTTCTCCTCCCAGGGGTTTTCCTAGGTCCCTTCGGGAGGCCTTCACCTCTCCCACAACCTCCGGCCTGCCTGCTCTGCCTCCTGGGGCCGCCTCGACGCGGGGTGCCCCATCGGCTCACGCATCCGGGGCTCTCTTGGCCGGAAGCCAAGGCATTACCCCTGGAGGCCGCAGTTCATGCTCCGAAAGCTTGGACCCCAGCACATTCGGGGTTCCGTCGCTCTGTTTTTCCATCCTCCTCCTCCTCTGCAGCGCCTGCTAGCCACTGGGGTTGGCCCTCATTTTGCTGATGTGCGTATTTTCTCTCTATTCTTACACACTTGTTTGCCTGGTCCTGCTGTCCTGCCCCCCAGAGCTCTTGCCCTTGATTTTTTCCACACTTTGGCAACCACTTTTAACTTCTAAGGGTGTTTGCTTGTTTTCCTCTTTGTTGGTTTTTCGTGGTTTTCTAGGTTAGAGAGTACTGGGAAGCTCTCGTCTCTAAATGACTTTTCCAGGTCTTTCTTCTCTCTTTCGTGGTGCTGGGCCAGGCTGGGGAGAGGAGGCCTGGGAAGCTGCTGTGCTGGCCCCCGCCCCCCTCAGGCGGGGACGCCCGTGTCCCGCACAGCGTTTCCCAGCAGGGGCTCCACGGGGCGCCAGGCAACGGACGTGGCCTGCATGTCACGGACCCCTGGGCCAGAGAAAGGTGGGCTTCAGCTGGGCCATGCCAGGAGCCTGGGTTTGCCATGTATTTCAGTCAATTTCCTTATGAACGGACAGGCAAGGGTCTCACTGGGGCACCACTCTGTGCGCACGGGCCTTGCTTGCACCCTCTGCTCCGGCCCACTCCCCGCGGCCCCCTCCCCACCCCCCGGGGCTGCTGGCCACATGGCCCTAGGACAGCAGCCTGTCTGCTAGACAGGCCCCTCTCTTGTCCCCTGGGCTGTGGCTTTCTCCACCTCTCTGTGCTGGTGCTGCCAACTCCCCTCCCCTGCTCGCAGCGCCCAGGCGAATGGGACTTCAGGTCCACTCAGCGCAGGGGGCGACCGGTGAATGACGATGAGAGGAGTGGCCCTCTCTGTGCACGCCCCCGCACGGCTCGGGACACAGGCCCAGCGGGCACACCCAGCCCCTCCCTCGCAACGTGGGGACATGCGACCAACAGAGCCCGGCTACTGACACACAGAGAGGCAGGCCGGCTTCTTGTCCTGGGGAGGGAAGGGACACGCAGGCCTCCCACAGCTGCAGGGCCTGAAGGGGTCACAGAGGCCGAGGCCTTGGGTTCGGTCAGGGGGACTCAGGGAAGGCGGGAAGGCCATTCCAACTGGCCCTGGCATGGGGTTGGCATGCATGGCTTCCCTGGTGTGTGTGTGGCCCGAGAACTCATCTCGAACCACATGTGCAGGGGCCGCGCCTTCCCTCCCCTCTCTCTGGACCCACCGAGGGGGCCAAGATCTCAAGGGTGAGCCTGTGAGGCGCCCTGCGGGAGGAGGGGGAGCGAGGGGGGCCACACGGCTCAGACGCCACGGTTAGCCCTGCCAGCAGTCCTGTGAGGACACTAAGGACCATTATTGTATTAATGGTGGCATTTTATTAACAGCATTTATGTACAGTGGGGGTCATAATGACAGCGGTGACTAGGATAAATGTTAGGACAAATTTTAAAATGGATGACTTCGTGGCGGGTCAGGAAGAAGAGACTCCCGAGTGCCTGGTATATACATGGCAAGTATGAGTGCCAAGGCCAAGAGCAGCAAGAAGGCTGGCTGCCCGGGAAGAGGGCTGGCTGGCAAGTCCACACAAGGGGAGGACTCCGAGGCTCCGTGACCTACAGCCACTGCTTGGGGGTGGCAAATGCTGGGGCTCGGGAGGAGGTGGGGATGGGATGTCCCGAAGCGCTCTGAGGAGTCCTGGCAGGCCTGGCACTCTAGAAGGCCACGTGCATGCCCAGGGCTGTGCCAGGACCCAGGAGGGGCCGGACAAGGCCCTGAACAGTCGCCTCCGGCTGACCTCGAGGCTCAGAGCAAGCGGGAAGTGAAGGAGAAGGAAGAGTTGCCAACCGTCTGGCTGAGTGTGGAAGAGACACGAGGCCACCTACCCAAGCAGCTCAGCAAACTCCAGAAGGGAGAAAGTCACAGCGATCCACACCAAGACTGATTCGATTCTGACTGTCCAGACCCAAAGACCGAGAGGCTCTTGAGCCCGAAGGGAGCAGAGGGCCTGTGAAAGGGTCTCCGTGGGGTCAGCGGCTGGGTTCACATCACGAGCTACGGGGCCCCACAAAGCCGAACACATTTACTATCTGGCTCTTGGCAAGTTTGCCAACGTCAGCGACGGGGCGATAAAAACAAATGACAGACACACACACGGCAGACGAATCGCACAGAGACATCACTACCTCGGGTCAGGGTGGCAGCTGGCTGTCAACGGGAAGGGACGCGTGGGGCTTCCCAGGGCGCTAGCACGTTCTAGCCCCTGGCCTGGGTCACGGTTTCACTAGTGTTCACTTTATAATCACTTGAACTGGAATAAAGGGGGTTAGCCAGGGCGCAGGGAAAACACCCAACTATTTCCCATTCCTATTCTACTCCCTCTGAATTGACGTTCCTCACTAAGCGCTACTTTTCTTAGAAAAAAAGAGCTTTTCCCGAATGCATATTTCCATAATAAAACAGTAAATTTACTCAGAAAAAAAGTTTAATTGAAACTCAGTGCAGATCCAATCTGCCACATCCAGTAACAGAAATGTCAGGAGGATGCGACCCGGCACGGAGGCCGCGGTAAGCAAACGGGCACGGCCTCAGCACCACGACGCCGGGAGCCCCGTCCTCAGGACGCAGCCGACGATGGGAACACGCTTTACGTCTCAGCACGTTTCCTGCGTTTTTGGCAAGCTTGCAAGTGGGACAGCGGCGCATTACCTAAGTGACCTGCATTCACTAGGAGTATCTGAAGACTACAGAGCAGGAGAGAGAAAGAGGAAATGAACGACACTGCCTCTGATTCCGACACAGAGAAAAGCAGTGTCCACATCCCGGCTCGCTCCCCGCACGGGGTTCTTCTACGCGTCTGTCCCTGAGAGCGGTGACGTCAGCCTGCGGCTTCCCTCCAACATTCTGTGACGGGCAGTGCTTTACGTCGTTGTCACCAACCTCTGAGGCAACAATCACCACCCTGCCATAATCATATACCATTATTTACCAAAGCACCTCCCAATGTTAAAGCTTTGGATTGTTTCCATTTTTGGCTATTATAAGTCTTGCAACAGCATCAAATACAATAGCAAAGCTGAAAATGACCTACAGGCTGAATAATAGAAAATGTTAAGCAAGTTATAGCAAATACCTGAACAGAAGAGTGACAATTAAAAACGTTACTTCCAGAACATGGGAAAATGCTTATCATGTGGACCCAGGGAAAGAACATAATATAAAAGTGTATATGTGTCGTGATTACACTTACACAAAGAAATACAGAAAGATGAAAAGAAAACAAAATAGAGATAAAGAGATCAAAATATGAACATCAACGATCCCTGGGCCGCTGGGTTACAGACTGCACATCTTGGGGTTATCCCAATTTCCCACAATTCATTTTCTTATTTTCTAATCTGTAGAAAGCACTGTTTTTTTCCAAGGAAAGAAAGACCTTATGCATCCGAAGAAGAAAGTGAGGGTCAGTCCCCAAATACTCCCCAAATGCTGCTGGAGCAGGAAGGAGCCCTGCGTGAGGCAGGCGCCAGGCCGAGGCGCACGGGGATGGCCCTGCCTCTGACCATGGAGCGGCCCGGCACGGCCCCAGCGAGCGGCGACCACATACCTAGACTCATGGCAGAGTTGTTGCTGCCCCGACAGATCTGCTCGCCCTGCTGCCGCTTCGCCATGTCCACAGCTTTGGCCGAGGTGTCCGTGACCTCTGTGACCGCCTTCAACAGCTGGGAGGGACGGGGAGAGGGACGCACACAGGCATTAAACGCTGGCGGGCTGACCTGCAGAAGCCGTCACCTGCTTCCCAACCGGGTTCACACGGAGCACGCGCGCTTCCCCAGAGCCTCAAGCACGAGGCCTTCACCCCCAGGGACGGCCCAGGGTGAGGACAGGCCTGCCAGCCAGCTGGAGAGTCACTGATCAGAGCTCTCCGTCCTAAGTCCCTCCTTCCAGGCCCAGTGGGGATGCCACACAATTACGTGCCCCATCCCACACTAGTAGCCAAGCAAAGCCATGGGCGCAGCGGGAAAATCAATGTCCCAAGAAAAGGGGGGTGCCTTCCTGATGAGGAAGGAATATACCCTATCTTGCCCTGTGGGCAGAGCTGCAGAGGACAGGCTGCCTAGAGGTTTGGAAGTCTAGGAGTCTTCGTGCTAAAAATCCAAGACAGGGCTTGCTTCAGCAGCACTTAAACTAAAACTGGGAAAAATCAAGGCAAATGTCGTGGGAGCCCTGAGCCAACATCAGAGTTTTAGCTTGGACTCCAGGGATCTGAAATGCAGAACAACAAAATGAGTAAGTAAATATTTATGTGGTCGGCTCAGCAGCGTGAGACCACTTTTTCCTATCTGTCTGAGCGGGGTCAGCAGCACAGACAGGCAAACATCTGTCTGTCTGGCACAGTTCTCGGTCATACATAAGAATGAACCAGCCGTGATACGTTTGGGCGTAATGTGAAGACGGAGTGAGACCGGTAACCGTGACAGAAGCTAGAGGCTGGGGCCAGTGCAGGCAGGACACAAACGTCTTCCAGGCCCAGGGTCTTGGCTCAGCTCACAGCCCCATGAGGCGCAGCGGGCTGGACGCTCGCGCCAGCCCTCATCCCTTCCACGCGCCGGGGAGAAGTGCCCTCCCCACCTGCCCCAGGCCGAGCCAGAGCCAGAGCCAGAGCCCGAGCCCAACCGCGCCAAGCCCCTCCCAGCAACCCCGCCACCCCCCCCACCCCCCCATCTGTGGCCAGGCCTCCGCTGCAGCTGGGAGGGAGGGGGAGCGCGGGAGGAAAAGGGGATTCTTACTTGGCTGCACGAAGTCAGAGTCTGGTACACGGCCTGGATGATGGGGCCGCACGGGTGGACGTAGGGGCCTGGGCGCCGGCAGCACTCACCCAGCTCGTCGTCATAGACTTGGAGAAAAGCCACGACGAGCTGGTGGAAGTCAGAGATGACGAGGCGCAGCTTCTGGTCCAGGGTGCTGGTGTCGGCCCCACTCACAGCGGCCCCCTGCCTGTGCTGCGTGAAGCACTGAGAAGCCAGAGGCAGACGGGGCCTTGAGGCTGCCCTGCCCGCCCCGGGGCCACCAAGTCTCTTCCCGCACCACAGACGCAAGACCAGGGGCAAAAAGAACAAGTGGGTTTTGAGCAAAGCTGCCCGGCTTCCGGCCTCGGCCCCGCCACAGGCCTCTGCCTGTGGGGGCCTCTGCCTGTGGGGGCCTCTGCCTGTGGGGGCCTCAGTCTCCTCCTCGGGAAAAGGAGGAGGCCAGGCCAAGGGCTGCTGGGAAGACCACGTGTCAGCGAGGACACGGGAGCCCAGACCCTGGGGCCTGGGGCATCGCCGGTGGGAGGCCGATCCTTTCCGTTCTTCGGAAAGCCTCCCCACATCTGCCCAAAGTTCGTCTGCCTCTCCCCTTCCCGTGGGCTGAGCACCCACAGCCTTCTAGAACCCACTGAGCCCTGTGCATATACCGCCTCAGTCCCGCCTCACCACACGTGCACCATAAAGGCGGGGCAGCCGAGGCTGGGGACGTGACGCTCCCGGCCCTGAGCCACCGAGTGCCCAGTCAGGCCCTCGCCCCCCAGCACCGCGGCCCCCGGGAGCCGGCCCCCCTCACCTCCACCCTGAGCGTCTGCAGCTTGGCAGCACTCTCCTGCAGCTTCCCGGCCAGCTCCGTCACCTTCTCGTCGTCCCGCTCCACAGGGCGGCTGGCCCTGCAGGGACAGAGAGAACGCGTCCGGCTCGGCGCCGCGGCAGGCATCAGAGCGCCCGCAGACCGCGCGTGCAACGGCCGGTCTCGGGATGGAACTGAGCAGGACACATACCTCGGCCAGTCGTCGCTCTGCTGGTCAAAGAGGGGCTGCATGTCCAGGGGCCACGGGTCACACTCCGGGCTCAGGAGCGTCTGCAGGGGGGGGCCGGAGAAGAGCTCTCCCAGCAGCGCCTCGTTCTTCTCTCTGGTATCCTCCAAGTGCTCCTTCACACTGCCAAGGCAGCCCCCAGGCCTCGCTGTCACTGGCCAGAGCGTGGCCTCCGGGGACTGTGTCGGCAGACTTGCTGAGACCCCTGACCGGAGGGCAAAACGAGCCCAGGCAGAGGAGCCGGGAGACGATGTCTCCCCCAGCCCCTGCCCTGCTCGGGCAGCCGGGCCCGGGCCCCAGTCCTCCGAGAGCCCACCTTCCCCGGCAGGCCTGCCTGTCGTCTCTGCGGCCCGCGCTGCCCCTTGACGCGGACCGCCTACTATCGTGAGCCCCGCCCCGGCGGGATGTTCTGCTGGGCTCACCCCCACTGGGTCGGCGTGTAGCTGTGCTGCCCCAGTGGGAAGTGAAGACCCCAGCCAGAAATGCCCCTGCTGCTGGGCCTAGGTACCCCGTGGGCCCCCTCGCCTTGCCAGCTCCACATAAAGTTGCAAGGGCCCATCCCGAGCCTTTACCTGGGACAGCCGGAGCATCCGACGCTCAGGCTCCGCACTGCATCCAGCAGCTGGTCCAGGACGCGCAGCTGCTTCTGGGCGCAGGCCCGGCCCTGGGCAGGGGAGAGCGGGCGAGCTCACCGGCCGGCCGCGCCGGGGGCCCCACCCCACACCTTGCCCTGCTGGGGCCGGCGGAAAGGAGCGCTTGGGCTGGCGTCGCAGGGCCTGCTGAAGGCGGAGTACAGCCCGCAGGCACCTGATGGCAGTCTGTCCCTCAGAACACGTCCAGGAGGAAGCTTACTGTCCTTGGCAGATAGCCCTCCCCAGGCAGGAGTGCCCTGCGATGACCACGACCGTGCGCCTCACAGGAAGAACGGGTGGCCCGACGTTACAGCCGACCTCGTCCCCCCACCCCGAAGGCGGCTGGGACCCCCAGCAGGGGCCCGCCAGGCCAGGAGCTCCAGGCTTCAAGAAGCAGAGGCGGCTTACAGCCAACGCTCAGGACCCAGACCCTTCCAACCTGAGAGGCCTGGAGCAGTGAGCAGTGGTATCCGAAAGAAAGCCGGGCCTGCCTCCCCACTGCAGACCCTCTTTGCCTACTATTCTGGGGAAGGTGCCAGAATGATCTGCTCGGGCGGCATCACTAGAAAGTCCTCCGAGAAGCGTCTGCGCTTCAAGCGGGCATGGGAGGCACAGGCAGCCCCGGGCGGGGAGATTCGGGAACGGGGGCGCGCTCTGCTGTAATGCTCGCGGCCCAGCTCCCTGTCCACGGGCGCCAGGCCTCACGGCGACAGCCGCCTGGCCCCCGGCTGTGTGGCCGCGTCAACAAGACCGGTGACTCTGCAAGCTCGTCAGCCTAAAACTGGCTACTTGGACCCGATCACTGCCTCCTGTTGACTCATTCTCCCAACCTGTCCCAGGGACGCTGAGCCGGAGACACACACTTGAGCGCAGCCCAGGAGCAGAGCTGAGGTGCGAGGGATGGGACCCGGCCCGGACAGAAACATGACAGCAACTATCACTCGGGACCCGGCGAAGCCTTGACCAGCGGCCAGAGCTGGGACACCCTGCCTGCTGCCCCCTCCCCAGCACAGCCCTGATTCTGATAGCGCCGCCCCCCGCCCCCGGGCTCAGGGCTCTGCCAGCCTGGGGCAGGGCTGGGACTGTGGTGCTGAGCACACCCGCAAGCCCTTGCATTCAGCTGCGCTGCCATCTGTGTTGAGATGCACACGCCAGGAACTGACCCTTTCTAAGTGCGCAGCCACTGCCACTTGGTAAGTCCGGGACACCACCATCACCCCCAAAAGCTCTCCTGTCCCCACAGCCCGCCCCCACCCTAGCCCCTGGCACCCACCCATCTCCTTTCTGAACCTATGGATTCGCCTCTTCTGGACATTTCCTATAAATGGAATCTCGCGTATGGGGTCTCTTGGGACCGGCTCCCTTCGCTCAGCATCACGTTTTCAAGGTTCATTCTGGCCGTGGCACGGATCAGGAGTCTGCTCCACATTATTGCTAGTTTATCCATCCCCCAGTTAAGGGGAATTGGGGTTTTGTCTACTTTTTGCCTCTTAAGCAATACCTCCCGCTCCGGGACAAGTTTCTGCGCGGCCCTACAGCTGAGAGCGGGAACGCTGGCCACGGGGCCACTGCGGGGTTCACCGCTGGGGAGCCGCCCGGCCACGCGCGCCCGCGGCCCCAGCGCCTGGCGCTCCCCGCGTCTCTCGCGCTCGGGGCCGCGAAGCGGGATCTCCCCGGGGCTTTGGTTCGCGGTTCCCTGATGGCGGATGTTGGGGAGCATGTTTTCGGGTGCTCCCTAGCCATTTGTTGGTCTCCTCGGGACAAATATATTCGGGCCCTTTGCCCATTTTTGAGTTGGGTTACTTGTTTTTTCTCACGGAGTTGTAAGAGTTGTCCGCACATTCTGGATGCCAGACCCGTGCCAGACCCATGACTGATGGAGATTCTCTTTCAGTCTGTAGATTCGCTCCACTTCCTCGATGTCCTTTGAAGCACCAAAGCGGCTCATTTTAGTGAAGTCTGATGGAGCTATTTTTTTTTCTTTTTACTTGTGCTTTCTGTGTCAAAATAACTTTTTAAAAATATCATGAACTCATGGATTCGAGTTCACAGAAGGGGCTCAGTCTGCCGCAGTCGCTGTCCTGACGACGCGGGCACCATCCCCACCACACCCCTTCTTTGGCCAGGGAGGGCTACTGCCGGCTGGCGCCCCAGTCCTCCAGATGTAACTCTCGGTCTCGGGTATCTGCCCTGTTCTGTCATGGGACAAGGTGTCCCTGACGCAACTGGTCCATTTCCTGCCCCAGGCCTATGTCACAACAGGAGTGTCATTGTTCTTGGCCTTTTAAGAGGACAAAGCAAGGAAACACATATATATCCACACGTTGTTTTTGAGTTAAAATACACTAAAAGCGGACCCTGATATTCCCAACTCAAATTCCACACAATGGGGTTGGGCCAAACCTAACGATCTTGTACCCACACTCCGTCCTCCCATGCCCCAGCTCCCGGCTTTCAGTATGCCGGCAGACAGTATTTTTGTGTGTTTATTTTGTATTCCATAAAAAGGAATGAAGTACTGATCCGTGTGCCAACATGAATGACCCGAGAATACTGTGCTAGGTGAAGAAGCCATTATGAAAGGCCACATACTGAAGGACCACATTTACATGAAACAGAGACGGTAGAGAGGTGGGTGCCAGGGCCTGTGGGTAATGGGGAGTGACGGCTTAATGGGCACGGGACCCCCTCTGAGGGTGATGAAAATGTTCTGGAACTAGATAGATGTACTTAGTGCCGCTGACTGCACACTTAAAAATAGTTCAGATGGTAAATTTTATGTTATGTGTATTTCACCACCACAACAAAATGTTTTTAAAAAAGAGCCCTTCAGAGCCTGCTGGGAAATCTTTTTAATGGTCAAAATGGTAAATATTGGGGCTCCTGGGTGGCTCAGTCAGTTAGGTGTCTGCCTTCGGCTCAGGTCACGGTCCTGGGATCCTGGGATCGAGCCCCACATCAGGGAGCCTGCTTCCCCCTCTCTCTCTGCCTGCCTCTCTGCCTACTTGTGATCTCTCTCTCTCTCTGTCAGATAAATAAATAAAAAATCTTAAAAAAAAAAAAAAGATAAAAAGGAAGAGAGGGGTTAGAGTTCCAGGTAAGACTGAGGGACCAGCTTCCCCACCCCACTGAGTACCCACATCTAAGAGTGGGACAGAATGCGTGTGTCGGGTGTCTGTAGTCTGGGAAGGGCAACTATCAGCAGGCACGTCAGGGAGGCGTGCCAGAATCCAAGGTTACCGCTGAGACTGGTGGTGATTTACCAAGTTCTCTCCTCTGGTCTCTGTGGACCTGCCCTCAGCCTAGCTCAAACCCAGAATGGAGCATAATGGTACAGAGAGCTCCAGAAAAGGAAACCCCTAACAGTCAGGGAGAGCAGGGGAAATCCCTGGCCTTCTCTCTCTCCCTCTGCTCTATGACCCCAGACCCCAGGCAATATCATGGCAGGGGTGGCAGCAGCAACCAAGGTGGCTGATAACAGAAAACTGCTCTGGGAGCAGGGAGCCTTCCTCTCCATTCAGCAGAGCTATGGGGGAGGGGGAGCAAAGCCCGTCACTGCTTCTTCCACTCTGTCCTCCCACACGGTGGTACAGTCACAGAAGTGGCTGGTTTATGGCTGCGGGACAGCAAAAGATGGCCCTTCCCCCAGGAGCCGGATAGGACCAAAGAGATGACAGGAAGGGAAGATCTAAGGAAAGTAACCCGACAAATCTGTTTCCGCATGCCTGGGCTCACCCCCACTCATGCAGGGGTAGATCTGATCTTGATGATACCGAAGAATAAATACAGGGGAGAGGCCAACACCCAGGTCCTGGGCCGGCCGTCGGGTGGCGCACGTGCAGGACAGGGCCGAAGAGCAGCACAAAGGGTGCAGAAACCGAGCTGACACCGGCTGGAACCGCAGGCCAGAAAAGGAGGCAGAACGTGCGGCTTCACCCTAACCAGGTCAAGTGCCTGCTAAAACACAAATACCAACATTCGCCATAAAATTTAACAAGGCCCTGAGACAAAGGAATAGTCAAGAATGTCCAGGATGCAATCCAAAATTATTTGGCACATGAAGAAAACCATGAAAATCTCAACTGGCACGAGAAAAGACAATCGACAGACACCAATCACAGGATGGTACAGATGTTGGAATTACTTGACAAATTTAAAGCAGTCATCGTAAAAATGCTAAGTAAGTAATCGTGAACACTCTTAAAACAAAAGCTAAAACAGAAAACATCAGCAAAGAAACAAATTTTTTTAAAAAAAGAAATATCTTTTTAGAGCTGGAAAATCGAATAACTGAAATAAAAAACTCACTTATGGCCCAAACAGCAGAATGGAAGGGACAGAGGCAAGAGTCAGTGAACTTGAAAACAGATTAACAAAAACTATCCACTGTGAGCAACAGCAAGGAAAAAAACACTGAAAAAAATTAAGAGCCTTAAGGACCCGTGGTACAGTAATAGAAGGTCTAACACGTGTGTCACAGGAGTCCCAAAAGGAGGGGAGAGAAACGTGGGGACTGAAAAAATATTTGAAGGGATGATGCCTGAAAACTTCCCAAATTTAGAAAAAGACACAAACTTACAGATTTGAGAAACCGAGTGAATCCAAACAGGACAAACCCAAAGAAATATTCCCAAACACATAATCAAATTGCTGAAAACTAACGACAAAGAAAAAAGTTTTAAAGCAGCAAGAGAAAAACAATGCATGACCCATAGGGGAAAAATTATTCAAATGACTGCAGATTTCTCATTGGAACCTATGGAGAAAGAAGAACTGCCAACACGGAATTCTGTATTCAGTACAACTATCCGCCAAGAATGGAGGGGAACTGGACATACTCAAATAAGTGAACACTAAGAGAATTTGGACCCAAAAGAATTGCTAAAGGCTGTCCTTCAGAAAGAAGTGAAATGATACCAGAAAGAAACTTGGAATATTACAAATAAAGGAAGAATAAAGGACAAAACCACATAATCAACTCAGTAGATGCAGAGAAAGCATTTACAAAATTCAACACCCTTTCAGGATAAAAACACTTAACAAATAGGAAGAGAAGGGAGCACCCTCAACCTGATAAAGGGCATCTATAAAAAATTCACAGTTAATCTCATACTCAGTGGTGAAGATCAAATGCTTTCCTCCTAAAATCAGGAACAAGACAAGGATGCCCACTCTTGCCACTTCTATTCAGCATTGCACTGGAGGTATCGTCCAGAGCAATTAGGCAAGAAAAAGAAATTAAAAACATGCAAATTCAAAAGGCAGACATAAACTATCTCTATTTGCAGATGACACAACCTTATATATAGAAAATGCTAAGGAAGCCACTAAAAAATCATTAGAACTAATAAGCAAGTTTAGCAATCTGGCAGGATACAAGAGCAATATGCAAGAGTTAATTGTATTTCCACATACTAGCAAAGAGTAATACAAAAATGAAATTGAGAAAACAATTCTGGGGGCGCGGTAAGATGACAGAAGAGTAGGGCAACCCTAACCCTGCCTCCTCACTGGAACACAGCTAGATAAAGACCGGATCATTCTGAATACCCATGAAATCGATCAGAAGTCTTGGAGAACATCTTGCACATCTACAAACCAGAAAAATGACCCACGGAAACTTCTCGTGACAAGCAGACCAAAGCACACCTAGGATCTAGCTTCCTATATGTATTTTATTTTATCTTACATAATTTTTAAATTTTTTTTCATTTTTTCATTTTTCTTTTTTCTTATTTCTTTTTGGGGTTTTTGTTTTTTGTTTTTCCCTCCAAAATGACAAGACGGAGGAATTCACCCCAAAAGAAAGAACAGGAAGAAATGATGGCCAGAGATTTAATCAATGCCGATACAAGTAAAATGTCTGAACCAGAATTTAAGACAATTATAAGGATACTAGCTGGGCTTGAAAAAAGTATAGAAGACACTAGAGAATCCCTTACTGCAGAAATAAAAGAATTAAAATCTAGTCAGGCCAAAATTAAAACTGCTATAACCGAGATGTAGTCCCAAGCGGAGGTCATAAAAATGAGGATGAATGAAGTAGAAGAGCAAATCAGTGATCTAGAAGACAAAATGATGGAAAATAATGAAGCTGAAAAGACAGGGGGAAGAAAATTATTAGATCACGAAAATAGACTGAGGGAACTCAGTGATCCCATAAAGCGAAATATATTATAGGATTTCCAGAAGATGAGGAGCAGGAGAAAGAGGCAGAAGACTTATTTGAACAAATTATAGGTGAGAACTTCCCTAATCTGGGAAGTTTCAGTCCAAAAGGCACAGAGAACCCCCCTCAAAATCAACAAAAATAGATCAACACCTTGACATATTATAGTGAAGCTTGCAAATCACCAAGATAAAGAGAAAATCCTGAAAGCAACCCGGGACAAGAGGTCCTTAACCTACAAGGGTAGACACATGAGGCTGGCAGCAGACCTATCCACAGAGACCTGGCAGGCCAGAAAGGACTGGCATGACATATTCAACGTGCTAAATGGGAGAAATATGCAGCCACGAATACTTTATCCAGCAAAGCTGTCATTCAGAACAGAAGGAGAGGTAAAGAGCTTCCAGGACAAACAAAAACTAAAGGAATTAGTGAACTAAATCAGCCCTGCGAGAAATATTAAAGGGGATCCTATGAGCGGAGAGAGAGCCCAAACATAACAAAGACCAGAAAGGAACAGAGATAATGGCCAAGAACGGCGACTTTATAGGTAATACAGTGGCACTAAACTCATATCTTTCAGTAATTATTCTGAATGTAAATGGACTAAATGCTCCAAAGGACATAAGGTATCAGAAAGGACAAACTAAATAAATAAAACAAGACCCACTGATATGCTGCTTACAAGAGACTCATTTTAGACCCAAAGACACCTCCAGATTGAAAGTGAGGGTGTGGACAACCATTTATCATGCTAATGGACATCAAAAGAAAGCTGGAGTAGCCATCCTTATACCAGACAAACTAGATTTTAAACCAGAGATGAAAAAGGTGCTCTAAAAACAGATGAAGAAGGACACTATATCACAATAAAGGGGCTTATCCCAACAAGAAGATCTAACAATTGTAAATATTTATGCCCCTAACACGGGAGCAGCCAGATACGTAAACCAATTAATAACAAAACAAAAGAAACTCATTGATAATAATACAATCATAGTAGGAGACTTTAACACCCCACTCACTGCAATGGACAGATCATCTAAACAGAGCAACAAGGAAACAAGGGCTTTGAATGACACACTGGACCAAATGGACTTCACAAATATATTCAGAGTATTTTATCTTAAAGCAGCAGAATACACATTCTTCTCTAGTGCCCATGGAACATTCTCCAGAACAGATCACATCCTGGGTCACAAATCAGGTCTCAACGGGTACAAAAAGACTGAGATCATACCATGCATATTTTAAGACCACCACAATGCTATGAAACTTGAGTCAACCACAAGAAGAAATTTGGAAGAACCACAAATACATGGAAGTTAAAGAACATCCTACGAAAGAAGGAATGGGACAACCAGGAAATTAAAGAAGAATTTTAAAAATATATGGAAAAAATGAAAATGAAAACACAACAGTTCAGAACATTTGGGATGCAGCAAAGTGGTCCTAAGAGGAAAGTATATAGCAATACAGGCCTTCTTCAAGAAGCAAAAAAAGTCTCAAAATACACAGCCTAGCCTTACACCATAAGGAGCTGGAAAAAGAACAGTAAATAAAACCTAACTCAAGCCGGAGAAGAGAAATAATAAAGATTAGAGTAGAAATCAATAACATAGAAGTAAAAAAAAAAAAACCAGAAGAGATCAACAAAATTAGGAGTTGGTTCTTTGAAAGAATTAATAAGATTAGGGGCGCCTGGGTGCCTTCAGCTCAGGTCATGATCTCGGGGTCCTGGGATCGAGCCCCGCATCAGGCTCTCTGCTCATCGGGGGGCCTGCTTCCTTCTCTCTCTCTCTCTGCCTGCCTCTCTGCCTACTTGTGATCTCTCTCTGTCAAATAAATAAATAAAATAAAATTAAAATTAAAAAAAAATTAATAAGATAAACCCCTAGCCAAATTTATCAAAAAGAAGAGAGAAAGGACCCAAATAAATAAAATCATGAATGAAAGAGGAGAGAGTACAACCAACACTGAAGAAATACATACAATCATAAGAACATATTATGAGCAACCATATGCCAACAAATTAGGCAATCTGGAAGAAATGGAGAAATTTCTAGAAACATATAAACTACCGAAACTGAAACAGGAAGAAATAGAAAATCTGAACAGAGCAGCAAAGAAATTGAATCCATAATCAAAAATCTCCCAACAAACAAGAGCCCAGGGTTGGATGGCTTCCGAGGAGAATTCTACCAAACATGTAAAGAAGAATTAATACCTATTCTTCAGAAACTGCTCCAAAAAATAGAAATGGAAGGAAAACTTCCAAACTCATTCTATGAGGCCAGCATTACCTTGATCCCAAAACCAAAGACCCCATTAAAAAGGAGAACTACAGACCAATATCCCTGATGAACACGGCTGCAAAAATTCTCCCCAAGATACTAGCTAATAGGATCCAACAGTACATCAAAAGAATTATTCACCATGGTCAAATAGGATTTATTCCTGGGCTACAGGGTGGTTTGACATCTGCAAATCAATCAACGTGATACACCACATAATAAAAGAAAGGATAAGAATCATATGATCCTCTCAATAGATGCAGAAAAAACATCTGATGAAATACAGCATCCTTTATTGATAAAAACCCTCCACCATATAAGGATAGCGGGAACATACCTCAACATCATAAAAGCCATATATGAAAGACTCACAGCGAATATCATCCTCAACATGGAAAAACTGAGAGCTTTTCCCCTTCCATCCTGAGAGGGATGCCCACTCTCACCACGGTTGTTCAACATAGTACTGGAAGTCCTAGCCTCAGCAATCAGACAACAAAAAGAAACAAAAGGCATCCAAATCAGCAAAGTCAAACTTTCACTCTTGGCAGACGACATGATACTCCATATAGAAAACCCAATGGACTCCATCAAAAAACTGCTAGAACTGATACAGGAATTCAGCAAAGTCACAGGGTATAAAATCAATGCACAGAAGTCAGTTGCATTTCTTTTTTCTTTTTTTTTAAGATTTTATTTATTTATTTGAGAGAGAGAGACGGCATGAGCAGCGGGAGCGGCAGGCAGGAGAGAGGGAGAGACAGGCTCCCCGCCGTGCAGGGAGCCCAATGTGGGCTCAATCCCAGGACCCAGGGATCATGACCTGAGCTGACGGCATACACTCCACCGACTGAGCCACCCAGGTGCCCTGTCAGTTGCATTTCTATACACTAACAATGAAACAGCAGAAAGAGAAATCAAGAAATCAATCCCATTTACAATTGCACCAAAAGCCATAAGTATCTAGGAATAAACCTAACCAAAGAGGTAAAAAAATCTGTACTCTAGAAACTATAGAAAACTTATGAAAGAAACTGAGGAAGATACAAAGAAATGGAAAAACGTTCCATGCTCATGGATTGGAAGAACAGATATTGCTAAAATATCTATGCTACCAAGAGCAATCTACACATTCAATGCAATCCCTATCAAAATACCACAGGCATTTTTCACAGAGCTGGAACAAACAATCCTAAAATTTGTACAGAACCAGAAAAGTCCCTGAATAGCCAGAGGAATGTTGAAAAAGAAAACCAAAGCTGGAGGCATCACAATGCCAGATTTCAAGCTCTATTACAAAGCTATAATTTATCAAGACAATATGGTACTGGCACAAAAATAGACACATAGATCAACGGAAAAGAACAGAGAAACCAGACCTGGACCCTCAACTCTATGGTCAACTAATCTTAGACAAAACGGGAAAGAACATCCAATGGAAAAAAGACAGTCTCTTCAACAAATGATGTTGGGAAAACTGGACAGCCACACGCGGAAGACTGAAACTGAACCACTTTCTTACACCACACACAAAAATAAACTCAAAATGGATGAAAGACCTCAATGTTAGACAGGAATCCATCAAAATCCTAGAGAAGAACACAGGCGGCAACCTCTTTGACCTTGGCCACAGCAATTTCTTGCTAGACACATCACGTCTCCAAAGGCAAGGGAAACAAAAGCAAAAATGAAGTATTGGGACTTCGTCAGGATAAAAGCTTTTTTTTTTTTTAAGGTTTATTTATTTATTTATTTGACAGAAAGAGAGATCACAAGTAGGCAGAGAGGCAGGCAGAGAGAGAGGGGGAAGCAGGCTCCCTGCGGAGCAGAGAGCCCGATGCGGGGCTCGATCCCAGGACCTTGAGATTATGACCTGAGCCGAAGGCAGAGGCTTAACCCACTGAGCCGCCCAGGCGCCCCTAGGATAAAAGCTTTTGCACAGCAGAGGAAACAATCAGCAAAACTAAAAGGCAACCTACGGAATGAGAGAAGATATTTGCAAATGATATATCAGATAAAGGGCTAGTATCCAAGATCTATAAAGAACTTATCAAACTCAACACCCAAAACAAAAATAATCCAGTCAAAAAATAGGCAGAAAACATGAACAGACGTTTCTCCAAAGACGTACAAATGGCCAAGAGACACATGAAAAAATGTTCAATATCACTTAGCATCAGGGAAATACGGATCAAAACCACAATGAGATACCACCTCACACCAGTCAGAATGGCTAAAATTAACAAGTCAAGCAATGACATATGTTGGAGAAGGATGTGGAGAAAAGGGAAACCTCTTACACTATTGGTGGGAGTGCAAACTGGTGCAGCCAGTCTGGAAAACAGTATGGAGGTTCCTCAAAAAGTTAAATATAGAGCTACCCTATGACCCAGCAATCGCACTACTAGGGATTTATGCAAAGGATACAAACATAGTGATGCAAAGGGGCACATACACCCCAACATTTATAGCAGCAATGTCCACAATAGCCAAACTATGGAAAGAGCCAAATGTCCATCGACAGACAAATGGATAAAGATGTGGAATATGTGTCTCTCTCTCTCTCTCTCTCTCTCACACACACACACACACACACACACACACACACACACACAGAAGAATATTACTCAGCCATCAAAAAGAATGAAATCTTGCCATTTGCAAAGACATGGATGGAACTAGAAGGTATTATGCCAAGCGCAAGAAGTCAGAGAAAGACAAATACCATATGATTTCACTCATATGTAGAATTTAAGAAACAAAACAGATGAACATAGGGGAAGGGAAAATAAAATAAGATGAAAACAAATAGGGAGGCAAACCATAAGATACACTGAACTCTAGGAAGCAAACTGAGGGTTGCTGGAGGGGAGGTGAGGGGATAATTGGGTGACGGGCATTAAGGAGGGCATGTGATGTAATGAGCACCAGGTGTTCTATGCCACTGATGAATCACTAAATTCTACCCCTGAATCTAATAATATACTGTGTGTTAACTAAATTAAATCTAAATAAAAATTTTAAAAAAAAGAAAACAACCCCATTTATAATTGCATCATAAAGAATAAAATACTCAGGAACAAATTTAGATGTGTACACTGGAAGCTACAAAACACCCTTGAAAGAAATTAAGGAAAACCTAAATAAATGGAAAGACACCCCATGTTCATGGATAGGAAAACTTCACACTCCCCCAAATGATCCACAGATTCGACACAATCTCCAACAAAACTCCAACCGGCTTTTTTGCAGAAATTGACAAGCTGATTCGAAAATTCATAAGGAAATCCAAGGGATTCCCCATAGCCAAAACAATCATTAAAAAGAACAAAATTGAAGGATTCACAAATTACAACTGACTGTAAAGCTACAGTAATCAAGACAGTGTGGCATTAGGACAGATATACAGATCAATGGAACAGAATGGAGAATCCATTCTCCATTCCGAAATAAACCTTCACATTTACAGTGAATTAATCTTCAACAAGGATGCCAAGGCAATCCAATGAGGTAAGAACGGTCTTTTCAACAAATGGTGCCAGGAAAACTAAACAGCCATTGCCAAAGAACGAAGTGGGACACCCACCACACACCATACATAAAACTAACTCAAAATGGATCAAAGACCTAACTGTAAGAACTAAACTATAAAACTCGTAGAAGAAAACACAAGTGTCAATTTTCATGACTTAGGATCTGGCAACGGATTCTTAGACATAATGCCAAAGCACAAGCAACAAAAGAAATGGTAAATAAACTGGACTTCATCAAAACTAGAAACTTTTGTGCTCCAAAGTAGACATCAGGTATGGGAATGGGAGAAAATATCTGTAAATCAAATATCTGACATGCCCTGTATTCAGAAAATATAAAGAATTCTTACAACTCAACAATAAACGACAAATAACCCGATCAAAACGTGGGCAAAAGAACTGAATACAGACATTTCTCTAAAGATCTACAAATGGCCAATGAGCACATGAAAAGACGCCCAGCATCATTAGTCACCAGGGGAATGCGAATCAAAAGCACGAGACAGCCCTTCCCGCACACCGGGATGGCTGCGATCAGAGATGGCCGGATGTTGGTGAGGACGTGGAGAAGCTGGAAGCGTCACGCGCTGCTGGGGGGAACGTAAAATGGTGCAGTCACTTGGGAAAAGTCTGGCACCAAGTTCCTCAAAAAGTTAAACGTACAGTTACTACATTGACCTGTCGATTCCGCTCCTAGCTATGTACCCAAGAGAACGGAAAACACGTCTTCAGTTAAAAACGTATACAGTGACATTCGTAGCATTATTTATACAAGCCAAAATGTGAAAATAATCATTCCAAAAGCGTGACAAGACTGTAAGGGCAGGGGCGGGGTTTCTGACCGGCGTGGGCGTGGACTCGGGCCGCCTCTGTATAGAAAGCTGGGAGGGGGGGGCAGTGAGGGGAAGTGCAGGGGCTTCGGACCAGGGGCCTGGGCTTGAGGCCAGGCTCTGTTGCTAGGCGACCTAGAGCAAGCGGTTTGACACCTCCCCTGTGAAATGGGACTAGGACAAGGACCCACCGCCACAGGAGAGTGTGACGACTACTGGCATCTGAAGCACTTACCACAGTGCCAGTAGGTACGAAGTCTTCAACCGGGGACAGCACATGCTCTGTCCTTTCGGTCACCGGAACTAGAGCTCTGCCTCCCGCCCCTAACCCAGCCTCACCGCGGCCCCCGGCCTGTGGGGACAGAGAGGACCCGCTCTTACCTTCACGACCTCCTGGTCATCCAGCCCACACAGCATGAGCTCGTGGCCGAGTTTCACCATCTCTGTCGGAACACAAGGACCCTGTCACTGCAGACGCCCGCCCAAACCGGGGAGGAGCCCGTGCACCCGGGAGAGTGCCGAGCGCCGCTCCGGGGAGACCGCTGCTGCTCTGGCTGTGGCGGGCCAGTGCCCAAGAGGCCTGGCTGGGCCCGGGAGGCCTGCGAGGACGGGGAGGCAGCGGGGACAACGTGCCCAGGACCGCTTCTCGCTGTGTGACCTGCACCTCTCTGGGCAAGAGTTTCCTGCACTGAAATAAGGGGTCACATCTGATGTTCTTCCATGTAAGGAACTCTGGCTTCTAGCAAAGGCCGGCCAGCCACCTGAGGAGCTGACAGAGGTCAGGGAACCTTCTGCAGTTGCTCTATGCCGCCCTTTCCGAGAACTTGCCAGGCCGAAAAGAGCCATGGCTCACGTGTCGGTTTCGTACCGGCCTTTATCAACATCACGTCCTTTCACCTTGCTGGGAACTCTCGGAGCTGGGCCGCAGCTTCATTTCACGGATTGGGAAAGTGAGTCACTGCATGGTACAGGGACTGCCCAGCCACATCTGAGTGACCATCTCATAGACAGAGAAAGGCCAGGACTTGGAGCTAGAAAGCCTGGGGCCAATGCCAGCTCTGCATCCGCGCCCTAGCCCCATGGCAGTGTCTTTACTCCCTCGTAGGCAAGGCCCATCTCCTACCCCCACGCGTTCGGCAGTGGAACAAGCATAAGTCTGGCATGTGCTTTGGAAGGTCTGGTGCAAGAAGCAAGCGGAACGTCTATGTGAAAGCATCAGTAACCCTGGAAACGCGGTGGGAATACCAGTTACGCCCCCAAGCCTGCCCACTGCCCACAACCCCAAACGCCAAACCCTCGCGTCTTCCACGGCGCCTCTCCTACTTAGCCCATATCCTAGTCTTGGTGCGGCTGGCCAACCCCCCCTTCACGATAAATCCAGGATCTGGCCAACAACACTCCACTTCCACTGCCCCCCTCCCATCTCTTGCCTGCATCACTGCAAGCGCCTTCCAGTAGTCTCCCTGCCTCTGCCCGGGCCACCTGTTCTCAGTTCAGTGGCCTTAGGGACCCTGCTAAACCTGAAGTCCGGCCACAGCTTTCCTCAGAAGAAAAGCTGTCCTTGGGGCGCCTGGGTGGCTCAGCGGGTTAAAGCCTCCGCCTTCGGCTCAGGTCATGATCTCAGGGTCCTGGGATCGAGCCCCGCATCGGGCTCTCTGCTCAGCGGGGAGCCTGCTTCCCCCTCTCTCTCTGCCTGCCTCTCTGCCTACTTGTGATCTCTCTCGCTGTCAAATAAATAAAATCTTTAAAAAAAAAAAAAAGAAAAGCTGTGCTTGCATGGCCTGATCTTGCCACTCTGCACCAGCCACCCAGGCCTCCGGGGTACTCCTCACAGCTGCAAGGCACATGTGGGCCTACCTCAGGCCCTTTGCACCCGCTCTTCCTTTGCCCTGAACACTACTCTTCCTGACGCCTGCCTGGCTCGCTTCTTCCCTACCTGCAAGCCTGTGTTTAAAAGAGAGGCCTTCCCCAATGATCTTCGATCAACAGTACTACCCTACTCCCAAGCCACCCACGTACCCCTCTGCCCTCACCTGACCTTACGGTACTTCTCAGCATCCCTTACAGAACCGTGCTGCCTTCATTTATCACCCGCCTCCCCAGGCGGCACACGAGGCCCACGTGAGCAGCACCCAAAACAATGCCAGGTGCATCAGAGATGCTCCACAGACACTGCTCAAATGAGTTCCGGAATTCTCCTAATCCTCTCCAGGGGATTATACCCTTTGACAAGCACTCACGTCTGCCACCTGCTCTGACACTCTGCACACTCCCCGGAGGCGGGCAAGGCTCAGGTTGTCACCCCCACTTGGCGGAAGGAGAAACTAAGGCTGGGAAGGGCAAGGCCAAGGCTTTGGCGGGGCTAAGGGCGGGGTTGGCATCTGTGTGCGGGTGTGTGTTAAAGAAGTCAGACGCAGTCTGACGGCCAGGTTCACCTTGACATGGTCCCATCAGTCGGAAAGTGCCGGACATAACGCACTGGGGAGAGGGGGAGCACCTCCGTGCAGCCCAGGCCGGCCCACAGGCCAGGCCTGCGGGCTCCAAGACGCAACACCCATTTCGGCCTTGGGGGCAAGGGTCCCTGGGTAATTAATGTGGCGGTGACAGCGGGGGCCCGCGCTGGGGCTCCAGGGCCCAGGTCACCCACCCTGGAGTAGCTGAGCCAAACCCAGGCCCACAGAAAATTTGACTTTTAGAGACACCATTGTGAGGACTGTAATTTCCACCCTTTTACCTAATGTTCATTACCAGATTACAGACAGTTTCTGCCAACAAAGGATCAAAAAGAAGTGGTTACAAGACAAGTCCCTACGGAGAGCTGCCCAGCACACACACGGCAGGAAGACGGGGACAGGAGCACCTGAAGCATCGGCAAGAACCGGTCTCTTCCCCCAGTGCCTTGGTGGATGGGCTGCACAGGGTGACCGTTCTTGGTCACATTTGCATGCCCCTACGAGCGGAACCGTCCCCCTTGCCCATGCACAGAGTGTAAGTGTGTGGAAGGGCGTGCCCTGATTCTAGAAGGCTCTGGCAAGATCTCCAGGGTGTGCACCAGCCAGAAGTAAAGAGCATCCAATAGGAAATTCAGTATAGCTTGCTAAAGAGGCCACACACCAGCTCAGAATTGTCCAGAATCCACCGCCCTACTCCAAACTCCCGTAACACAGACCCACCTTGGATCTTCACCTCCACTGGGGCCCCCTTTAGCGAGCTGAACGTGTCCTGCCAGGAGGGACAGACCCTGCAGGGAAAGAGCAAAACTGATCAGTCCTGAGCAGGCAGCAGAGGTCTCCTCATGACCCCTCCTTACACACGCTCTAAAAAAGGGAATTACTTGTGCATGTGCTAAATACCACTGAAATATCCACTTCAAGATGGATAATTTTATGTGATGTAAATTTCAACTCCATAAATTATCAGGGAAAAAAAAACCACAAAATATTCCTGAAAGCATACCTCACAAATGTGAATATGAATACTGAAACTTAAATTCTCACGATAGGGCGCCTGGGGGGCTCAGTCGATGAAGCATCTGCCTTCGGCTCAGGTCAGGATTCCGGAGTCCTGGGATCCAGTCCCATCAACAGGCTCCCTGCTCAGCGAGGAGCCTGCTTCTCCCTCTCCCTCTGCCCCTCCCCCTGCTCGTGCTCTGTCTCTCACACTCAGGCGCGCACTCTCCCTCAAATACATAAATACATAAAATCTTTAAATTCTCACCATAAAAAACCAAAACGACTGCCCAGGAGGAAACCCCTGAATTCCTCGGAGCTCTAAGCTCTTTCTCAGAAGGAGCCACGGGGCTGGCTTTTCTTCCAACCACGGTGCAGGCCTGCTTGAAGGATGTGCACCAAGGCCCTTCCCACTCTGGCACACCTGCAGGCCGTGCTCACACTTCCCTGCACACATGTGCGTCTGCTCTTTTCCGCCTGGAGTACTTTCTTCCCACCTGGCCCAAGCACACTGGCTCTGACTCGTCCCGAGAAGCCCATGGCTGACGTCGTCTCTCCGGGGAAGCTGGGGAAGGGCCAGGCATGCCCACAGACCCTCCCGCATCCCTCTGGCATCCCGCCGGCACAGCAGGACCTGGGCACCGTCCTCCCACCGGGCTCTCAGCTCCCAGCCTGCAGGCTCACTGAGGCCCGGAGACAACCTTCCATTCCATACTCTCGGGGCCTAACGCCACGGCAGCCAGCACAAACAAGGCAACCGGCGTGTGCGAACAAATGAACGACCGTGGCCTCCTGCCACCGGATAATCTGCCATTAGTACATGTCCATGCTTCGTTCTTTCAAAAGAAGGACATCTCTTTTTAGAAAAGCTTAAATCACTGTGAGATTATCCTACTCCAGGTCACAGCTTTAAACCATTTGGGGGCTCCCGGTGTGACAGGCTCTGGGATCACAGCTCCAGCAATCCCAGGTGCCCCCGTAGCCCCAGTGGGGCCGCGGCCTTGGCGAGACCAGAAGGATAAATGGGACAGTGGCCACTCATAAGCACTCTGCCTAGAGACAGCGAGCTGATGGACAATACCGTTTCCAGACACAGACCACATCCGAGGGCAGAGAGGGCTACAATACCTGACAGGCCCCCCCAGGAGGTCTGCACCGTGAGCAGGGGTCAGCCCGAGCACGACAGCCCCACACGTGAGCTCCAGGCGGAGCACAGCACCCAAGCCGTGGGAGCGGCGCTCGGGCCGCTGACACTGCCGCCTGCTTGCCAGGGGGCCTCAGGAGCTGGCGGCCGCGGCCGGCCCTCCCTACAGGAGGCGAAGAGGCCCTTTCCCCAGGGCAGCGCGGGCCAGGGCTCTACTGTGCTGCCACGGTGTGGAGGCCCACCAGCGCTACGGACCTGCCGACCTAGCGCGGTAGAGAGGGGCACAGTAGCTGTTCCACGGAGAGGGCTCACTTCTCCCGGCCCGGGGCCGTGCCTCCAGATGAATGCCCGCCTCCCGGGCCCCACCCGCCCTGGCCGTACTGGGGCCTTGGGAGCCGGCGGCGCCATCCTGGACCTGAGGTCCCGGGCCCCACACGGCAGGACTACAGCGGAGAGGGGCCCGTGGCGGCACCGCCTGTCTCGTGACTCACTGAGACGACCGGCTCTTCCGTCAAGAGGGACGGGACAGAAGAAGCCCCTACCGCACGAAGTGCTGGGCGGCTGGACCCGGGGCCTGGTCGCTGGGCAACGTTCCCACTTACAAGGCGCCAAGGAGCGGGGGGCACGCAGCACCCATCAGGCTGGACCACAGCAATCCACTTCAACACACTGAGGGTCATCCACGAAAGCCTGAGTGACCTCACTCAGGAAGGGCTTTCACTAAAGCCGATCTTCCCGAGGCAGCAGGGAGCAGGGCAGAAATGAAAGGCACTCAAGGCCTTGAGAGCAAGTACAGGTCTTGAAGAGTCAAGGAAACCCAGGTCCTCGACTTCAGCAACCCCCGGGTCCCCGCGGCTCTGCCCTGTCCCACGCCGAGGGCCGGCTCAGCGCCTGGGCCACCCAGGGCCAGCACCGGCTGCAGCTTCCAGGCTCCACCCAGAGCGGGGTGGACAAGGCGACCCTAACCGAGGGCTCAAGTGGTGAAGCCACATGCGAAGAAAGCCACTATGAAACATGGGAGAGGCTGAACTGTATCCAATCCTCTTTTGGGGACCCTGAAAGGCCTATGGCCTTTTGCCAGCTTGGGATCATAAAAGGCAACTATACGTTCCCTGTCTATTTTTTCAAAGAATTCAGCTGCTTGTATTTATAAAAGTACTAAAAGCATTTGAAGAATGTACCCACAGACTCCCACCCATACCTCCCACCCAGCACGGTGACCCACTCCCCAGCCTCGACTGAGCCCGGCAAATTTGGGCTCCCTTCCATGAGAGCCTCTCCAAGACATGGCTGTGGCCCCCCCTCCTCCCGGGGGAACACTCGAGACCCCTGCACCAGCCCAGGCATCCCCACCACTGCCTCTCCTCCCAGACCCCTGGACCATGCACTGGCCCCTCCAGGGCTGGCAGTGGCCGTCACGTGAGCCATCTGTTGTTCCCAGCCAGGCTCCTGCCATCTTTTCCTGGGGCTGCTGCAACAGTCTCCATACCAGTCTCCCCGCCTCCGCCGTCTCCCGTCAAATCCATCCACCACGGACCCCCTGAGTCACCTTGCCAAAATGCCAACCTTAGTATATCGCGTCCCTGGTCCCATGCTTGCCCTGCCTAGAGCATAAAGGGGAAAGGCCCTCACGTGGCTTGCAAGGCTCTGCAGGAGCTGCCCCAAGCTGCTGGTCGAGCCACTGCTGCCCAGCTCTCCCTCCCACACCTCGACTCCTCGCTCCTGTTGAATTCAGCACCCACCATTACCTGTCCCCTCCCAGATCAAGCGCCACCTCCCCCGCGCCAACATCCGTAGCATTCCGACTGCAGAGGTATTCCCAACACCGTGCTGCAGCCTGGGGCTGACACACGAGTCCTGCCCGGCACCCGCCCTCCAGCAGCTCCCAGTGCTTTGGAGAGCCAGACGGGACGGCAGGCCAAGACAGAACCAATGGGCTGCGGGCCCCGGGAGGGCTGTGCTAAAAAGGTTGTGGGTATCCAAGGGAAAGGGGGATATGTTTCGCCCTGGGAGCTGGAGACTTTTCAAAAGGAGTTGGGACGTGTGAGCTGGGTCTTTGAAGGTTATGCAGAGACCTGAGGGTGTTTCCGGGAGGGAGAGCAAAAGGGGATGAGAACGCTCTGAGCAGAGCGCTCGCGTGGGGCCTGGGCGAGGGCCTGGAGGACAGCGGGACAGGCAGCTGGAAATACAAAGCCTCAGACGTGAAAACGCCTCCACTCCTCCACTCTGTCCCAGCCACTCGTAGCACACCCAGCCCAGGGCCAGGCCTGCTGACGTCCTATGGCCCGGCAGGGCAGAGAGGCCAGGCTGAGGAGGAGCAGGTCCAGACCTGGCCTCCCGAAGACTCCCGTACCAACCGACCACGGCCACTCCAGAGGGCCCTGGAGGTCGTGCCCAACAACACAGGAGCCTGTGCTCCATGAGAGGCTTGGCCAAGCCTTCCCCACTGAGGCCCTAAAACAGACGCTTAGCTCAGGGGCTGCTTCTCACAAGAAACAGCATTCCTCGGGACTTTCGGGATCTTTCCCCTCGCCATGTGGGTAGGCTTCGTTGCACAGAGCCAGGCACAGCCACCAGGGCAGTCCTTGACCTGAAGGACTGGGAAATAGGGTCTTGGCCCTGCTGTCACTCCTCAATGGCCAGGCGCAAGACAGCTCACAAGTCTAGTCTGAGAATAAAAGGATCGAGGCCCCTGCCAGCTCTGAAACTAGTAAAGCAAGGTGGCAAACAGACCGGCTAAAGCACTGGAGGGGGGGTGGGGGGCAGCACTTCCAAGGCAAATTTGAGCATGGTTCCCACGGCGGGCACTTCTTACCCAAACCGCTGTTCTCGTGTGGACCCGGAGTAGGGTATGGAGCCGTGTGGGAGAACCACTACGTACAAGAATATCGAACACCCATCTTTCCCCAGGTGGACTGAGTGGAGTCTGGTGTACGCCAGGGATGGGGAGGAAGAAACAAAGATGTTACCGAACACATATCCACTCCAGGATTTCCAAGCGGTACTTCGAGGGACTACACAGCAGTTCCTGAATGGTCTTAGGTTCTACGATATAAAGACCCTCCAGGGCCGGGCACTTGAGATCCTAAGCAAGGAAAGGAAAACCAGGAAGCTTGAGAAAGCGAGTATGACTTAAGGGTTGAAATGCTCCCTCCTTCACACACGTTTACTAACCCCCAAGCACACACCAGGCTTGTGAGCACACACAGACTCCCCAACCCCCACTGCCTGCTGGCAGTGCTCTCCCTCCATCTTGCCCGGAGTTAAATCTTCCTCATTCTCAGCCCACATCCCCAGTTGCCTGTCACCCCACCTCCTTTAAGTATGCCCGTCCGCTCTAGGCTCGCATAGCAGTTGAACATAGTAGCAACTAGAGGCTTTGGCAAGACTGCCAGATTCTGATCCGGGCTCCCAGCTGTGGGACCACAGGGAAAGGCCTGGGAGAAGGCAGACGGCACCTGTCTGGAGTGCGGGGCGGAGGGGAAGAGGACCGGAGACAGGCCAGGGGGTGAGGCAGAGCAGCGTCGGGCCGTGCGGCACCTGGGAAGGCTATCTGACCTCGCTGCCACCACGGCCATCTGACTCTGACTCGACAGGGTGGCACGGACTCTGCCCGTCTCCCCCTAGACCCCCGCGAGCTCCCTGAAGCCGGGGCCTGTGCCCTCCCCGCGTCTGCAGTTGCTTCGTGCGCCCCGCAAGGTCCTGCAGAATTCCCGCAACGTAAGTTAAGGTGCAGCACGCGCGTGGCGCCGGCCGGACCTAGCAGGCACGGACCACGGAGACAGCGAGCGCGAAGGCCCAAGGCCGCGCAGGGAGCACACACCGGACACAGGCCGCGGCCGGGAACCGACAGCCGCGGCCGCGCGTGTGCCGCTGCCGACTTCCGCAGTAGGCCCTGCCCACCCCGCCGCCCGGGCCCCCGCTGCCCCGGGGGGCTTCCTGGGTCCGCGGCACCTTTAGCTTCGCGAACACCTCCACGGCCGCCTGGAGCACGCCCTCGTCGCCCTCGTCGTCCTCGTCCTTGTAGCCGCCGCCACCGAAGCCGCCACCTAGCCCGGCCATGTTTCGCGCTCTGAGCCGCGCCCCGCCCCCGCCTCAGGCTCAATGGCCGGCCCGGCTGCCAATCACACGCGAAGCCCTCCGCGCCCCTCCCGCCCTCCTGCCCGCGCCGGCCCTCCCACCCCTCCCTCGCCTCGCCTTCCCATTGGGCCGCAGCTCCACGCGCGCCTGGGCACCACCCAGGAGGCGGGCCTTGGGGAAGGGGCGGGGCGCGGGAGAGCTGGGCGGGGCTCTCCTCGGCCCCGGCCGAGCGGGCGTCGGGGAGAGCCTTCCCCAGGAGAGGGCGCTCCTGCCTCGGTCGGGTGCTCCTCTAGAGGATCGGCTGGCGCCTTGTGGGTGCGACTTAAGGGGGACTTGAGCTCCGCGTGCGTGCGGGGCTCTATCTCCCATTTCCCACGCTCACTGCTGTAGTTAGAGGGAAGTTTCTTGGGTTCCAATCCGGCCGCATTACTCACTAGCTGGATGACTCCGGGCACGTTACCCAACCTCTCTGTGCCTTGCCCTCACCTAATGGGGAATAAATGAGAGCACTTGCCTCATTGGGTTGCTACGAAGATGGAATGAGGTAATAAATCCTATGACAATGCCTGGCACCTACAAAGCACCATGTAGATGTTCACTGTTATTATGCCGGACCCTGCTGCTTCCCCCTCCTCCTCCCTCACTCTGTCTTTCATCTTTCTGGAATGTTCTGCGACTCCTTCCCGCCCTGTCCACTTACAAATTTCTTTGCATCTCTCACAGCCCGCGAACTCAATGAGTCTGGCATGACATGTTTTTTTTTAAAGATTTTATGTATTTATTTGACAGAAAGAGAGAGCGATCACAAGTAGGCAGAGAGGCAGGCAGAGAGAGAGGGGGAAGCAGGCTCCCCGCTGAGCAGAGAGCCCGACGCGGGCCTGGATCCCAGGACCCGGAGATCATGACCTGAGCCAAAGGCAGAGGCTTTAACCCACTGAGCCCCCCAGGCGCCCCCTGGCATGACATCTGACGACCCATCTGCCTCCAGACCTCCAGCGCCCCCATCCTGGGACCTGCTCACCTGAGGAGCCGGGAAGGAGCTGAAGGGTGGTTGGTGCCCAGAGAGTCCAGAGCCAATGGCAGGCAGCTGCTGCCAGCTCAGTCCTCTTGGGACTCTCTCCCTCCTCTGTGCCCTGCCCTGTCACCTCCTGGAAAGAGGGATCGGGAGGCAAAGCTAGAGACAGGGAGACCCAGGGGCCTGGCAGGACGCAACTGCAGTCATCTGAGTGCCAGGAAAGGGCTCTCAGCTCTGTCCCAGGGCGAGGGGGACTGCAGGAGTCTGAGTTAACAGAAAAAAACCCAAGCCTGGCCTTGTGGGGCAGGACCTGATTGCCTACTGACTGGTTTGTAATTCCGAGCTATTTTGAAGACACGGAGCCTTGGAAGTGAGCTGAAGGGACATGCAAAGCACCATAAGGTCCCTTCCCTTGTCCAGCATGGCTGCCGCCTTGGGCCCTTCTGGCAGCTGAAGGCTGTAGGGGCTTTGGGCTGTTTTTCTAAATCTTTTTTTTCCCTCTTTTTGTTTTTGTTTTTCTTTCTTTCTTTTTAAAAAATTTCATTTCGATCACAGCCCCAGCTCAGACATTCAAATTCTTGTGGGTTTTTCTGTGGATCTTTCCTAGGACTGGGGAATTTGGCGGGAGAAACCACAGCAGTGTGGTGGCCTCCCCCACCCTCCCCATATCCTCTGCTCCTGAGGATCAGGAAGAAACAAGCCCCTGTGTATTCTGGAAGAAAATTCCCCTTCTCCACCCAGCCCGATGGAGCCAGTGCTCTGAGCAGCCTTTCCCCAACTCAGCAGCTCTGTCTATGGCATGGGGTGGGACGTGGAGGGATTGGCAGGGCCTCGAAGGGAGAAAACCATCTTGACAGGTCATGGGGTCCATCGTCCTGTACGGAGGACGTGCTGGCCAGCCCTCAGCTCATGGAGGTGGCTGCCAAAGACCTGCGCACACCACCGCTAAATCATGGTGCCTCCCGGGCATCCTCCGCCGGAAAGGCTGGGGGCTGGGATGGGAACAGGCTGCTGGGCCTCTCACGGTGGGGGGGAGGGGGGGTTGGTAGAAGGAGTCGGCTGATAGAAGCTTCTGGAAACTTGAACTGGAGCTCAATACAAGGAAGCACCTCTCCCAGAGGACACCGCCTAAGCCCCGGCTGGCTGCCTGGGAGGTGTGTAAGCCCAGGGACGTGGGTAGGGATGCGAAAGGGCAGATAACTACGGTGAGGAAGGAGAGGACAGGCCTCTGAGAGGCATTCCTGCCCAAAGCCCCTGGGTTCTGTGAAGGAGGCTTGGGTGGGTGAAGGGCCGAAAATGAGGCTGAAGGGCCCGGCCACCTAGGAGGGGATTTGGTGGGAGGAGCGGGTCAGTGGAGAGTGCGGCACTTCATGCCGCAAGAGCCAGCCTCCCGATCATGGGGGAAACTTGGCCGTGGGTCCCAGCAGGGCCCCAGCCATGTGTCAGTACTTGGAAAACAGGTTGGAAAATGAGGCCAGTTGACAGGCGCTGGCCCCACTGTGCCAGGGATGGGCTGGCAGGCAGCGAGGCCCCTCACTTTGTGCAGCGGGCGCAGACATGGACAGCCAAGCAGATGCCTTCACCCGACGGCCTCCCTGCGCTGGAACGGCAGCTGTCGGCGGGAGCCGCGCAGGGCATCAGGCAGGAGGAGGGTCCCCGAGGGCATCTCTGCTGTAATGTTCACATCCCAGGGGTCGGGGGACCCTTAACCAAGGCTCCCTGCTCCCCCCTCCCCCCAGCAGACATTGCCAATCAAAGGAAGCTGAAGTTCAAGGCTTTACCCTCTCCATCAGGGAGGAGGAAGCGGACTGGCTTCTGCTGCCTCTGTTCCTCATAAACTCCTGCCCCTGAAAGAGGGGGACCTCCGGGGGACAGAGGCCCCCTCCAGCTCCCACTCTGCTCAGCTCCAAGGTTCCCCCGCAAGAAGAGGAGGTGAGGGGACCCGTCCTGGTGAGCACCACGCGCAGGCGCCTGAAGAAAAGGCAAGTGGTGAGTGTGTGTGACATTTCAGAGGAAGGATTCCATTAGGGACCAAGGAGCTTCTCCGTCCTCGGGAGAAGTAAGTGGCAGTTCCCGACACTGGGCTGGGGGAGGAATGCAACATGGTAATGAGGTCACAACGATGGTCTGAGGCCAAGACTCTTCACAGGCGAGGTAAAGGCTGTCTCTCCTCGCCCCCCTCTCCTCCCCCCTCCTTCCCCGACGTCTCTCTTCTGCCCCTGACCGAGCTACCGTGCTGCGCTGTCGGTCACCATCCTCCCTGGTGCCCTGGTCTCGCAGCCCGCCCACAACATCTGCGCCAGCCAGGAGCCCACTCAAAACCAGCCGTGCTCACACAAATGAGAGGAGTGCAAAACCGGGGAGTGCGGGATCTTGTGTGTGAGAGCCCAAACTTCCACATGGCCAGTGAGACCTAAAGGGTCTCATCCCTTCGGGTAGCTGTCACCCACCCGCCTCCAGGCCCTGGGGACTGGTGTCGCCAAGTACACACTCCTGCCGTCTCAGAAGTCCAGAGGACTCCGGAGCCGCCACCACGGGCCTGACAGATGTCAGCCTGCCCACAGGGAAGCTAAGGACACCTCGGTCTGTCCCGGGCCTCCTGCTTCAGGGCCCCAGCCTCACGTCCTGCTGCTGAGGGGCCCTTGGAGCCAAGGGGGTGCCAGCTCCTCCCAGGCCACCGTCTCCTGCAAGGGCACGTCTCCCGCGCCTGAGACTCAGGTCAGATGATCTGGTCTGAGACGGTCTGAGAGGGTCTGCGAAGTCCTCCCACCCTGCAGGCATTTGTAGGGGTGTGGATAGAGCCAGGGTGCCGACCGGGAGGTGGACCCACCCCATGGATCCCGGGAGGAGAATGAACACGGGGCCGGAGGGGCCACAGCGGACATGGTCAAGGTGTTCACTTGCCTTCTCGACCCAGGCTCCAAAACTAGGGTGGGGAGGGGTGCAGGTCGGGCGCCTGGAGGCCTTTGGGGTCCCAGCTCAAGCCCTCATGCTGCTCTTGGGCAGGGGCCCAGGCTGCGATGCGCCCCGCAGGGTGAGGGGTGAGGGCTGCGCTGCTCTGCCAGAGGCCGGCAAGGCCGGGGGCAGGGGCGGGAGCAGAGGGGGAAGGAGGGGGCGGCTGCACGTGTGCGGGGGCTCAGGCGCCCCCGGGGCAGCACAAGAGGAAATGGCGGGCGGGATGGCCCCCTCCGCAGGGAGACACTCGGGTCTAGACGGCTTGGCAGAGCCGGCAGGGCTGAGTCACATGCGTCTGGAGCTGGAGACGCAGGCGCCAGGACTGGAACACGAACGTGCCCACTCCGGAGGGCCAGGCCCGGGGTGGGGGGGGGGGGGGGCGGGAGCTCAGCCTCGGCTTCCCAGGGCCCCGCCCCCTGCCAGCACCCAGCCTCTGCTCCCTGCCTGAGCCGCCCCCCATGCCCATCTGGAGGGGCAGAGGTTAGCTCCCACACGGAGTGGGGGGGGGGCCCACGTTGTGGGTAGGAACCGGCTGAATTTCAGAGGGGGAAGGGAGATGGGCAAGTGGCCCGCATGTGCCCCCATTCCAATTGCGGCCTTCCTCTACCCCGAGCACCACCCACCGCCAGCCCTCATCGTCCTGCTTGGGGTTCCGTGTTCCCCTTCCCTCCTTCTCCTTTCTCCATCTCCCTGTCTCCCTCCATCTCTCGCCCTCCCCCTCCCTCTCTCCCGCCCTCACCCAGGAACCCCAGGTCTCAGGATGGCCTGATGTATTTAGTGCTCACAAAAGCATCTGCAAAAAAAGTTGTTTAATTGGGACCAGATCCTCTGAGGTTCTAACGGCATTACAACAAGATGGGCTTTCTCTGGGAAGGAAACTGCTGGCAACGGGAAGAGAGCATCGAAAGTTTGGCTCTTTTCTTCTCAAAGCCTGAAGGGGGAAAAGGCCGCCGTAGCCTTGTTTATGGATCAGAGATGCCTGAGTGCCCGCCCGGAGGGCCCCTCCCATGCGCTCCCGCGGATGGAGCCCCGCGCCCGCGTGCGTCTGCACCTGTGAGCAGGCGCGCAGGGACACTCCAGTTTCAGCGCTGCTTGGGCACGAGGACGAAGGCTCGAGAACAGGCCTGGTGGTCACCGCAAGGGCGTGTCTTTGGCTGCTGAGCCACTGTTCTGCCGTGGCTCCCGGCGGAAGGCCTGGTACCTAGTAGCGACTCAATGCACTGATCCAACGACAGAAGGTGGGCAGGCAGGACTGGCAGCCCAGACCTTGGCCCCAAGCTTTGGATGCACACACAGAACTACCTTCTGGACCTCAGCACTTGGCTGGCTAATGACCGCCCTCCCACCGGACAGGTCAGGAGGCGGATTCCTAAGCTCCCGGCCCAGGCTCACTCTGCCCTCAGCATTCCGACTCTCCTCACTTCCCTCACCTGCAGCCTCCACCCTGCCCGGGCCATCCTCCCCTCTCCCCCAGGGGGTGCGGCTGGCTCCTATCTCCTCACTTGTGGCCCCAACGAGTCACCTGTGAAATCCTCTTATGATGTAAGTCAGATCGTGCGAGTCCCCTGCTCGTTGCCCAGCGTGGCTCCCCGTTTCCTTCAAGGCTACGGGCAAAACCGGCCTGCCACCCACAGAACGCCTCGCGAAGCCAGCCCGCTGCCCTTCCCCAGCCTCGTCCCTCCCTCGGCCTGCCGCGCCACACCGGCCCACTGGCTGACTCCCCCGCCCTTTTGAGGGGCAGGCGGAGCTCCAGGGAAGAGTCCCTCCGAACGTCCCTTCCTCACGGTCCTCATCTGAACCCCCATCAAAAGTAGCTCTCCCCCCAGTCACCATGGCTGTCTCTTTCCTTCTGACGGGGTTCCCCGTGCTCCCCCATACACAGCCAGCTGGCGGTGTGGCTCCCCATACAGTGCCCCGCCATGGTGCCTCCCAGAGCAGGGGCCCAGGAACGTTCCCTGAACAGAGAACCCATTTTCCGATCCTCTCTTGATGCGAGGAGAGCTCTCAGCCGTGCAGTTCTAAGGAGGCTTGAGGGATGAGGAGTGTTGCTTTGGCCCCCTCCTGGCTGCCAATCAGAGCCCCCCGCTTGTGCGGGTACGTGTGCGCATGGGCGTACGGGAGTGTGTGGACCGTGGGCCACGTGGCAGGACAGGGCAGGCGGAGAAGATTCTAGAACTTTGTAAGGAGCGCACACCCACTACATTAAGATGGAGAGACCGCGGCCCTGAGCAGGGAGACTTGCTCCCGACATCACATGGCCAGTCTGTCCAGGGCAGAGCTGTGAGCCCGAAACTCTTTCCAGCAACCCCCAGGCTGTATCCCTGGTTCCTGGAAAATCCCGACACCCCTCCCACCCCGCGCTCCAGACACTAGGCTCGGGGTTAGTGTTGGCCGGGGGCCCTGCCTGTCCCAGCCCAAGTCCACGAGTGAGCTCTGTGTGCACTTCTGCTGAGCCCCCCACCCCTGCGGGCTGGCTCTGCTCTCTGGGGGTTTCCTTGAGGTCGCCACGATGTCCAGGTGCCGCAAGACTGGACGGAGCAGGTGGCCAGGGGGCCACTGGGTCCCCAGCAGGAGAAGGACGGCAGGACACGACTCCATGGGAGCTGGGGGACGACAGGGCCCAGGCCTCGCCCCTTCCTGCCTCGGTGGATAGAAGCGGGGTCCCTCCCTCCCCCAGCCTGCCGTGCCAGAGAAACCTGGGCGCAGGCTTCCTCCCACCCCCAGCCCAGCTAATGGGAACCAGATGGCAGGATGTTTAGTCAGCGCCTGGGGAGCGGCACGAACAGGGGAAATGGGTTGGGGGCCAGGATTCCAGAATCCATCCCCAGGCAGGGGGAGGGTCAGAGCAAGGGCTCCCGCCGCAGTCCCACTGCAGGGGCCCACCTCAGGAAGGGTCCTACCCCTCCTCGGACAATGCCTTGACTTGGGCACACCCTACCCCCTCTTGCTTCCTTCTCCGTACTGGGGAGGCTGGGAATGCTCGGTCTTCCAGGATCCCCGGGGCAAACTTCGTCTCCCCGGCATATCTCTGGCCTCCCTTGCCTGAAGGCTCCCCCCCAGAGCTTCAGCAATCCTCTAGCCCAGGACATCCCGTGTTCCCCAGGGCCACACAGGCGCATCGGCGGCTTCGTCCTTTGGCTCCCGAGGTACTTGCTAATGCTCACTCCGCAGACAGTCTCTGTCTCTGGTCTGCGGGTGGGATAGTCCCAGATTCAGGCCCTGGATGGGACAAGGGGCAGGGTGCCGGGCGACCCCGTGTGGCTCTTACAGGACCATTAGCTGGCACGGAGGCTCCTTGAAGGCAGCAACTCCCATGTCCCCACCGCATCCTGCTCGCAGACCCACGTGTGCAAATGTCGGGGAGCCCAGCGAAGACCCTCTTGCTGGAGACTCCCCTCCCTGACCCCCCCTCCACCCCGTCCTGCACCTCACAAACTCCCCTGTAGCCCTGGACGGAGACCTCGAACCCCAGATGGCGATGGGAAGCTCCTTCCAGATGGCCCTTCCTGGCCCTGCTCCCCCCTCCCTGCACCCTCCCCCAGCTCCCCCCTCCCCCCTCCCCCCAAGCCTTGCCCACAATTAACTCATTTTTTCAGATCGCTTCCAAACATAAGTCAATGCTGGACAGAGCTATAGGAAAAGCTTCCTCAAAGCTGGCCCCAAAGAGCCATGTGGCGAGACGGGGCCTCCTTGCCAGCCCCCAGCTGCCTGCCCGCCCTCGGCTCCCACAGCGGGGCCTGGGGCTGGGCCCTTCCGAGGGTCGGCCCGGAGGCCTGTGGTCAGACGCCCCCTTCCCTCAGGCCCAGCTTCCTTTCCACCTCGTCCCTTCCTGATCCACAGGTGCCCCTCTGACCAAGACGGCGTGCCCGAGGCAAGGGGGCGTCTTGGGACTGCCCGATGACAGTGGTGGCACTGAGACCCAGCGGCCCCTGGTTCGCGCACGGTTTAGTGTGGGGGTGGGATGCAGCTGGGGAGGCTGTGGGATGTGGAACTCCCCAGCCCCGGCTTTTTCCAGAGGAGAAAATGGAGGTCTGGAGGGAAGGAAGCTGCCTCGAGGTAGTCAGGGAGCTGGTAGAGAGACCAGCCCGAGCCGGCCTGCGCCCAGGGGCTGCTGGGGTCCACGCTTGCCACCCTAGCTCTGCCCGAGTGTGCTTTCCTCCGGAACTGGGAGGCCTCGGCCCTGGAGCCCACGGCAGAGGCCCACAGGCTGCTTGCAAGGCCCAGCCCCTCTCCTTTCGCAGCCGTGGCCGTAGGAACTGGCAGCCTGGGGCTGGCGGCTTGGCCTGTGGTGGGCCTCACAGGTCCGCCGTGTATAGAGACAGAAACCCCATTCATGGGGGCCCCTGGGCCCGGTCCAGTGGGGAATAAATGGAGGCCTTGGAGCAAAAGACCACGAGCACTGGAGTCCAAGAAACAAATCAACCTCTCTTTCTCCTCAGGTGGGAGAAGGGGACATTGGGGGAGGTCGGGGGCAAGGCCTAGGGAGGTATCAGTTTTGGGGGGCCTTCCCGGGGGAGGGCTGGGGCAGGTGGGGGAGGCTCCTAGCGCTGCAGCCAGGGTCGGGAGATCAGGGAGCAGGACTGTGCGCCGTCCTGCTCGTGTCCCATCCTGCCGTGGCGGTCGCTTCCGCCTCTCCCAGCCATTCATCCCCTCTGCCGGCCCAGGAGGCCTGCGCGGCCCAAGGGAAGCGGCCATGAAGCGCGCGATGCTCCCAGTCCCGGCTCTGTGGATGGGGTGCGGCCCTGGAGGGGCCCTGGCCAAGCAGGGGCCGAGCCTGAGAGAGCCCGCGGCCGCGCCGACCCCATGGGCCCGCTGGCCCCGCAGCCGCCGCCGCCCAGGGGAACCAGGGGGGACCCACGGGCCTCAGGGAACCCGCTCTGGAGGGCAAGCGGGGACAACAGACTCTGGGAGGCCTGGGGCCCGTAGCCCAGGGTGAGGGCAGGGGAGGAAAGGAAGCCCCCCCAGGACGGGCCACTGCAGCTGGGGCTGGAGCGATGGAACCAGGTTTGCTGGGTGGGGAGCCAGCTGCCTGAGACTTACAGAGGAGACCGGGAGACGTGTGGGAGGCTGAAAGTGGGGGACCCAGGGCTTGGAAGGGGTGGCACAAGGGGCCCCAGGAGACCAGCTAGGGTGTGACCATCTCGTACGCCAGTGGTCGGCACCACGCTTGGTTGGCCCACCCCGAGGCTCAGAGGTGGGATGGGAGGAGCTGGTGGCTGGGCCTGGGACCCATGAGGGAAGCCCATGGTCAGAGCTCGTTAAGTTGGGGCTGCCCTGTGTTAGAGGGGAGGCAGGCAGGGCGACCTGGCACTCTGCTCTCTCTCTGCTGCTTGGGGTCCTCCACTCGGGGGCCGTGGAGAGGCGGGCAGGAGATACTTGGTGGCCTCGGGGGTCTGTGGCAGAAGGCCGAGAGCCTCTGAGCGTAGGAAAGAGAAGAAGAAGCAAGGCCTGGGCAGAGAGAGGAGGGAGAGGGGCCAACCTGTGACTGATTCCCCCCTTTAGGCCGGAAGTACCGCTTCTCAGTCAGGCGGGGGGCCCAGCCCCCCCAGCCCATATCGGCCCCTTCTGCAGGTCAGGTGCGACCCACCTTCGGCAACGACGGCCTGGACGGACCCGAGGATGGGCACCTGGATTGGCCACAAGCGCAGCCCGCCTCCAAGGAAGGAGCCCACAAAGCTCCCCCCCGGCCCGAGCACCCAGCTGGAAGGCCCCCACCAGGCCGGGCTGGCTCAGAGGAAGGAGTCGCCCGCAGCAGTCTGGGAGCAGGAGCGGAGTCCCGGCAAGGGGCCCAGCAGCCCGCAGGCCCAGCCACGGACCCTAGCTAGCCCCCTAGAAATGGGGGCTGAAGCAAGGCATCAGGCCACCAAGCTCAGGCCCTTGCAGGCCAGCAGGGCCCCCCACGCCCAGGAGGGGGCAGTGGCCACCAAAGAGGGCCAAGGCAAGAAGACAGGAGGTCGGGGAGCCAGGAGAAAGGGCCCAAAGCCCAGGAGGCCTCCCCAAGGTGAGAACTGGCCAGGACAGGAGGCCCCCACGTGGAGCCTGCAGGGGGTGACGGGGTGTGCCCGACTCTCCAGCAGCTGAGGCTTGGTCCGGTCCTCACCAGTCATACGGGCATCACAGGCCCCTCCCTGCTCTCAGCGCCGGGCTGAGCGCCCCGGCCCCGGGGCAGGCCGGAGAGAAACGTTTCAAAGGCAGCTCCTCTTCCCCAGCCCCTGTCGCATCAGACTCCCTGCTCCATGGGGAGTCTGCCTCTCCCTCCGCCTCTACCCCTCCATCGTTCGTGCTGTCTCGCTCTCAAAAAAAAAGCGCCAGCTCCTCCGGCCCATGTTGGGGATGTCCCGGCAGAGGGGAGGGGGATGACGCCATACAACCACCCCGGGTCCGCGCAGAGAACGGAATCGCCAAGGTCCCAGCGCACCCGTTCCGGGGACTGCCCCACCTGAGCAAGAACGAGCTGGCTGCCCGAGGCCTGCACCCCCATGCCTTCGAGGTGTGCAGCAGCCCCCCCACTCATGTGACCAGGGGGTCTAGGCTGGGGAGGAGGGCTGGCAGGTCCGAGAAGGCTGCGGGCGTCCGTTGCTTCTCTCCTGGGGGTTAAGGCCTGGAGGGGGTGCTGCGCGGACTCCCCAGCATGGCGAGGCCTCAATGACTTGGGATGACACGGTCCAGAGCTGGGTGTAGAGGGCAGCACAGATCCTCAGGCCCCACAGGGGAACGTAGGTTCTGGAAGAAACCGACTAGCAGCTCTCCGAACCCTCGCCGACGTGGCCCAAGTGCGGACCGGGAAGCCACGAGGCAGCCAGACAGATGTCCCCTGGGCAGGGCCGGCCCACAGCCAAGCCCAGAGAGCCTAGCCTGGCCGGCGGCACCCCGGTCCCCAGCCTTCTCTTCTACGCCCGCCCCCCGCCCCCCAAAAGCTGACGCGGCTGAAGCGGTTGAACCTGGATGGGAACTCGCTATCCACAGTGCCGCCCTTGCCGGCCTCCCTGCAGCAACTCAAGCTCAGCGACAACCTCCTGCAGGGCCTGCAGCCAGGCAGCTTCCAGGGTGCGGGCAGGCCCCGGGGGGCAGGGGCCGAGGGGGCTTGGAGAGCAGGGGAGGCCGAGGAAGGTGTGGGTGCAGGGAGGGTCTGCCCCGGGGGAGCCTGGCTAGAGGACAGAGGAGGGAGCACAGGTCTGGGCAAGCGGCCCTGGCCTCTAGGGGCGGGGAGTCTCCCCCCTGGGGCCTCCGGAGCTCTGCGGTGGGCTCACTGCCCCTCCGCCCACCTGCCCTGCAGGGCTCAGCCGGCTGCTGGCGCTGGAGGTGGAAGGGAACCACCCGCACGACGGCAACGTCTCCCCCCTGGCCTTCCAGCCCCTCCGCAGCCTGCTCTACCTCAGGCTGGACCGAAAGTGTCTGCGGACCATCCCCCCGGCCTGCCAGCCTCCCTGCAGGTGAGTCCCAAGGCCAGGGGTGGCGAGGTCGCAGGCAACCTGCCGCCAGCGGGTACAGCTGCCCGGGAAGGTAGTTTCAAAGATAAACCCACAAGGCCTCGCTGTCCAAGGTCCCCTCCTCCTATGACCCAACCTTCCGGAGGCCCAGAGTTGGGCTTTGGGGACGGTCTCGGACATTCTGGGTGTCCCTGAACAAGGCTCAGGCCCTCCCTGGGCCACGTGGTCCCCTTGCTTGACGGCGCTCCTTGGGCTGTGCCTTGTGGGGCTTGGAGGAGACGCGGCACAGCCCGCAGGTGTTGCTGGGGTCCTTCGCAAGACGGCCCATGGCCCCGAGAGCAGCAGAGACGGTGACACCTGGATCCCACAGATGGGGCCAGGGACAGAGGGACAGGGAGCCGGGCCAGGCGGGAGGGCCTGTCACCCTCACCCTCCGCCCTGACCCTAGGAGCTGCACTTGGCCACCAATGTCATCGAGGAGGTGACCGAGGGCGTGCTGAACCGCAGCGTGCTGGGGCTCAGCCACAACCGGCTCCAGGAGGACCGGCTGGCCCCCCGCGCTCGGGTCGAGCTCCCGTGAGTCCTGCCACCTGCCCTGGCATAGTCCCAGCTTTACCCCGATGGGCCCGAGGCTGCCAGAGCCACCCAGAGAGTAAGGAGGAGGATCTCAGGTGGGTCATCGGCCTCTGTGCCAGGGCTCAGGGTGACCTGGGCCCCGAGCCGCCCTCCTACTCCTGTAGGATTTCCTACAGGAAATCTGTGCCTTCCACCCAGCAAAATCCCCAAAGCCGTGGGAACCCCTTCCTCTGCCGGCGGCGCCGCGGGCCGAGACAGGGACAGCGAGGGCGCTGAGAACGGGTCAGCTGCGGAGTTTAGCCAGGGGGAGACAGGGGCGGGAAGGGGCACGGAAGAGAAAAGCATGAGTTTCCGGGGCTGTGCCGGACAAATACCGCAAACTGGGGAGCTTAGGGCCACAGAGATTTCTACTCCCATAGCTCTGGAGGCCGGAAGTCTGACATCCAAGTGTCAGCAGGGCCGCGCTCTCTCGGCAGGGGCAATCCTTCCTTGCCTCTTCCAGCAGCTGGGGGCCCCAGGTGTGCCTCGGCTCGTGGCCGCGTCACTGCAGTCTCGGCCTCTGTTGTCACGTGGCCTTCTCCTCCATGTGTCTCTGTGTCTCTCCCCTTCTGTTTCTTATAAGGACACTTGTCATTGAATTTAAGGCCCTCCCTGATCCAGGATGAGCTCATTTCGCGATCCTTCACTTACATCGGCAGAAGACCCTTTTGCCGGATAAGGTCGCATTCACGGGTTCTGGGCAGATATATATTTGGGGGCCACTATTCACCCCACTACAGGAAGGGTCCAGGATGAGGCCCTAGGATCTGGTTTGGATAGCGGGGTGGAGGCGCCAGCAGAAGGGGTTCAGGGGAAGACCCGCCTCTCATGGGCTCTGCCTGCGGGGTAAGGATGTGGTCAGGGAAGCAGCAGGAGAGCTGGGGAGAACAATCCATGGGGTCTGATGGCCACCACGGCAGGCGGGGAGTGGTAGGCGGGGGTCATCAGACACTCCGACCTGACATTCCAGGGACCAGAGCCTCCCGCCCTGCACCCTCCTGTTCCAGGAAAAAGTTACCAGGACGTTTGGGTTTAATTATTCTTTTTTCCTCTCCCCCTTTTGCCAAGGGGGCAAAGGAAAGCAGACAGCAGCCTAGGGTGGGGCCACCCAGCCACTGATCCCCTCCCACCTCGGGGCCTGGGCAGGGGGCTGGCGGCCAGTCAAGCTGGTGGAAGGGGAGGGGGCTGCTGGCAAAGCAAGCTCGGGGGGGGGGGGGGCGGCAGCACTGGAGCCCTAAGCCCCGTGGGCTGGAGGCAGCACGGGCCCCAAGGCCAAAGGGCCGGCCGCACAGGGGCTGGGGATATCACTGAGAAAAGCCACTTTCCCTGTCTGACCCGGTGCTTCTGCTTTCCCCCTCGTCCGGCCCTGGTCCTGATCCACGGCCCGCCACGGACTGAGTGAGCTGGGCTCGCGGCCACCCAAGCTTCACCGCCTGCTTCCCTGATCCCTCAGGGTCCCCAGCCCTGACCGCTGGGAGCCTTCATGTTCTTTCCCTCCCCATCTTTGTCCTGCTTATCAGCCCGGGTGAGACAGGAAGACGGCAAGAGAGCGTAGGGACGAGAGGTGAGCGGGCACCTCCAGCCAGGCTTCCTTTGTCCCATCGTACATTCGAGAAGTCCCTGAGGTGGAGGCAGGACTGGCCTCACTAGCCCTGCGGTGAACAAGGAAGGACCGCACCCAGATCCCCTCTTCCCAGCCTCGTTAGACGAAGGAGGAGCAGAAGCCAGACGAGGCCTGGCCTGACTCACGGTCAGGCCGCAGCTGGCCTCCTCGCCCTTCCCCAACTGCCGGGAGCTCTGGCGGCCACCGCCGCCGCCGTCGGGGAGCCAGCCTCCCACCCCCTTCTGGGGTGTGCACCCCGATTTGGGGCTTCGGCCGTGGGTTCCGGTTCCCGCCGGGCTCCCCTGGCTCACTCCCCGCTGGTACGCCCGCCTGCAGCAAGCTGGAGACCCTCGGCCCGTCCCACAGCCGGCTGGTGCTCGCGCCCTCCTTCCTGCCCCTGGGGCCTTCGGCGCCTGACGCTGCGCCACAGCCGCATGGAGCGCACCCCAGCTTCGTGTTTGCGCCCATGAAGCCGGGCCTGGAGCTCCTGCACCTGTCCCACAACAGCCCGCGCGCCGACAGCGTCTGCGCCGGGTCCTTCCCGGGCCTTCGCGCCTCCCTGGCCTGCTGGACCACGACCAGCCGCGGGCCATCCCGCGCGGCCTCCTGGGCCTCCGGGCGCTGCGGGAGCTGCGCTTGAGCCACGGCAGGGTCCGGCGGGGCCCGCCGCGCCGGCCCACTCTGCGCTGAGGCCAGGGGGCCCCCCCGGGCAGGGGGGCTCTGGGAGGACTCCCCCACCGTCCCCGGCTCCCCTCCTCGGTTGCCATGAAGAGAGGCTGTGCCACAGGGCAAAAATCTGGGCAGGGGTGACGAGGGGCTGGCGGGAGGGCCCTGGCCCAGAGCAACAAGGGCTGAGCCTCAGGCGAGGATGTGGCGGGTGGCGGCAGGGACCTGCCTGACCCGCCGCCCTGGGTCCGGGGGCCGTGACTCGGTCGTCCTGCCGCCCTCTGTTTCTCTCCTCTTGTGCGATACCTGCTTCCTCTCTCGGGGACCTTCTCTCCTCTGTGTGACCCTGCCATCCCCACCCTATAGACACGTGCCCCTGAATTCCATCTGTGACACTCGAGGGGCTCAGGACTCTAAGTCATCTCCGCACACCTGGAGAGCAACCTTAGTGACCCGCGCCGCATCCCGCCCACCGCCTTCTCCTGCATCCGGTTCTGGGTCTGCGGCAGCGGGGTCCTCCGGCCTCGGCAGGGGGAGGGGGTGGCGGAGGGCTCCTAGGAGCCCCCTGCTCCTTTAGGACTGGGCGGGGGGCGCAGGCCTAGCTCCACTTGATCTTTGCACTACCGGGAGAAAGATCTGGAAGACCCTGCTGCTTCAGATGCTCCCCTTTCCCAGTGACTGCTGAGGCCCCTTGGCTGGTTTGGACTCGGACACAATACATGCATTTCATTCAAGCCCAGGAGCCTCCACCCACCTGCCCCTCTCCGTCCTGGATTTAAGCTGCATTTATATGCCGGCGCTCCATTATGTCCCCCCACGGCCTGCATCCGGGAATAAAGAAGGCCTGGTTCCAGAAGCTTCTCCAAGAGCCTGCCCACCCTTACCTGCCCTGGCCAGGGTACTGAAGTCACCCTTCCCGAGGATGCGGCGGCTCAGACAGCATCACGACCTCTCTTCCAGGAAGCATCCGGGTCCCGGTGTGGACCCACAGAGACGGGCTCTGCTGGCAGAGCAGGCTGGGGAGGGGGTGCAGCTGGCGCCTGCTCTTTGTCCTAAAGCCACCACACTCACACCTGTACCAAGGCCAGGGACACATTGCCTCTCCCTCTGCCCCTAATCCAGGTCCCAGGACCCTCACCCTGGCTCCCCCCATCCCTGGTGCATCCACATCTCCCGTCCAGCCTGGGGCTCACCAGGGCCCCGCCGAAGGACCTTAGGGGCGGGGGCAGGCATGCAGCGATGTGGGACCCGAAGGAACCCCTGTGAGACCTGGCGCCAGGGAAGGGTGGGGAGGGCTTGGTCCGTGGGAGGCCAGGCCTGGCCCTGGGAACCCAGCGGTGACTGCCCCCTGGCCAGCGTCGCAGCCTGTCCGCCTGGTCCGCCTGGTGGGGGAGGCAGAGGCAGAGACCAGCAAGCTTCGAGAGCTCGGCCCTGCCAAGCCCTGAGCACAGGACAGCGCAGCCGTGTCGGGCGGGGACCCGGGAACACGAGAGGATCCCCGATCAGCCTTGACGGCTCGTGACGCCACAGCGCCCGATGCTGGGGGGCCCACGAGCAGCGGAGAGCACAGCTGACCTAGCGCCCGCCCCCGGGCCGGGGGAGGCTCATGGCGGTCTGGGGGCCAGCGAGATAGCTAAGTGACAGGCATCAGGGATGCGGCAGGAGCGGGACCGGCCCCAGCTTTCAGCGCTGCCCGGCTGTGGGCGAAGTGAAGGAAACAGGGCACCAAGTGCCCACTGCAGACACCGTGGCCGGCCACTGCCTCCAGCTGGGCTCTGGGCCTGGGAACCGCAAGTCTTGTGTGGGTCCCATTCTACAGCCGGCCCCTGACCCCCAACCCTCACCCCCACTCTACCCCCGAGTTCTCAGCAGAGAAAGGGCCAGACTCAGGCAGGGGGCGGGGAGAGGCCTGGGAAGCTCGGGGAGTGTTTGCTTTGGACTCATCCTTGCATTCCTTCTTCTCCCGGGCCCAGGCCCACAGATATGGCACTTCCTGTTTGGGCTGGGTCAGAGGTCAGCAGCCCTCAAGGCGCTGGCCCCTGTGGGAGGGAGGGCTTGCCGCTTTCCCAGCTCTCCTCCCTCCCTCCTCCGCAGCCGGCTGCCCAGCCTGGCCCCCTGCCCTCCTGCTTCGGTCAGCCCCCAGTCCCCTCCTTCCCCACAGTCCCAGAGGTCAGGCCCTGGGAGCACAGGAAGTTCAGGCTAGGAGAACCCCCTCCCCTGCCGGCCTCTCCTCCCTGCTGCTCTCACCTCTGCTGAGCACATGAGGCCCGAGGGCCTGGGACGAGAAGGGCCACCTCCCAGGGCCCACAGTTTGTCAGGGCAACTTGGCCTTGAGCTAGGACGAGAGGGGCACGCAGGGGCAGCACACAGGTGGCTCTTCGGCCCTTGGGGTGCTGTTGGGTGGGCCGGCCCCACTAGGCTCCCCAGAAACGCACTAGGATCAGCTCACAGGAAGTTTACTGGGAGGCTCTTCGGGCCACCACCTCGGGGAGGGGAGGAGAGTAGCCCAGGGAGAAGCTGGCCTGTGACCCAGGATGGCCCGGCCAACCCCACAGGTGCTCTGGAGCCGAGCCTGTCCCGAGTGGGGGCGAGGCGACGGGGCCTCTGTCTAGCCCGGCGTCGTTACGGGGGCCGCCCTGCAAAGAGTACAGCTCCCCCGTGAGGGCCAGAAGCTCACGGCAGGGGTGGCCAGCAGCTAGAGGTGGGGGGCTTCAGTCCTGGGGGGGGCATGGCTCGGGCAGCCCGGCATGGCCCCAGCGGGACGTCCCCAGACAGAGCCCCAGCCAGGGCAGTGACAGCAGTATATCTGATACCTGCCGCCAGGGCCAAGGGCCTCCCTTCACCACCGCCCCCCGTAGTCGCCCCTTCTTCGCCCGTGTTCCTGACCCCATACCCTCCGCTCACCCGTGCGGACGTGGCGGCGGTGACCGCACTCGTCTTCGGGGCGGCCGCCGGCTCCATTGCAGCGTCCGGCGGTGGGCACACCGGCCAGGGCCCCCGAAGCGCTGGGCATCTGAGGGGTGAGTCCAGTCAGGTGGCAGGAAGGGAGGCAGTCGCCAGCCTCGGATTGAGACGGGGGTACTGAGGTGGGGGGAGCAGAGGGTAAGGACAGTGGGGACCAGGAAAGGGACACATAAGCCAGCAAGTGCAGTGGCAGAGAATGGGGACAGGGAGAAGACGTGTACCCCTTGGGGCTGGACCGATGTCCCCTTCCCGGGACCTCGGCGGAGGCTTGTGTCTCTGCCCACCCCTCCCAGCCACGGTCCCAGAGTCCTGCCCATTGGCTTCCAAATTCTCCTCCCGCCTGCCTACTCCTCTCTGTCCCCAGCACCCCAGGTGAGGGCCAGCCTCCCGCTCTGTCGCCAGGCTCCCCGCCTAGCTTCCCGCGCATCTGGTTCCAGGCCTGCCTCCTGCCTCGTACCCCACGTGGTGGCAAGCTTGGTTCAAGCCCCGCACATCCAGGAGAAACAGGCTCAGGAAGGAGCCAAGGCTATGTCTAGCATGGGGCACCCCAGACCCTGCCACCCCCCAGCCCCTGTCCCCGTAGCCGTCGCCAGCACGGCAGCCACGCAGGGCCAACCCGAGAGACACTGGCTGCCCAGCCCCCTGCCCCGCAGCCCCCACCAGAGCCTCCCAGCCCTGCGGGCGGCAGGAAGAGGCGGGCACGGCTCCTGGGGGCTGGCCTCCCCCTGGGGGAAGACCATGGGGGTCCCGGGGCGCCTCCTGGCCTCCCTCTCACCGGCTTCACGGGCAGCCCAGAGATGCCTGCCTCATGTAGCCACACCCCAGACCGTGCCTCGCTAAAGATAGCCAGACACAGGCCCGGCCTCCGGGGAGACCCCTCCGGGCCCTGAAATTACAGCCCTGGCGGCCCGGGGCAGGGAGCCGCTGTGTGATTATGTCCTCAGGGGAAGGTCAAAAAAAGCTGTGGCACAGAGAGTGCCAGCTTCCACCGGCCACACCTCGGCTATCGGCGCTGGAAAGCTTCCCGAGAGTGGAGGCTCGGCGCACTGTGCCGCCGCTCAGCTCCCTCTTGGGTCTGCCCAACGGGAGCCTCGTCGGGGATGGTCCCCAGCCCCCTGCACCCAGACGGCCTCCCTGAGCCCAGTTAGGTACGTCACCTCAGGACTCCCGAATGTTCCAATGTTCCAATGTTCGACTCTAGCCTGCAGGGACACTCCGGGGGGGAGTGGCTGCCCTCTGCTGACTACGGGCCTGGCTCCCCGACGGTTGCTCGCCCGCCACTGAGGGTGTGGAGACTGGGAGTGGATGAAGCCAGCAGGCCGTGAGCGAGGCCTGCATGAGAGGCCGTGAACTTGAAGATGCTGGCTTGGCTTCAGGCGCCACGGTGCCCAGGAGCCTCAAGGGCCCTCTAGGAGATCTCGGCTGAGTTCCGGGTGGGGTCGCTTGCTCGAGAAGTGACCTCCATGCGCGCATGCGCTGCGACCCTACTGGGCACCTCCGCGTTCTCCCCCGCCCTGAGCACAGGAGCCCGGGCTCCTCCAGCCGATGGTGTGGCTTCTGGTCCGGTGGCACGTGTGTTCAGGGCGGGCCGGAGAGCGGGAAGGCTGGCTGACTGACTGACTCCGTGCCCGGGGAAGGGACCGACAGACAGATGGGAGATCTGAGGAAGGAGTGAGGACAGGGGGAGTGACGGCGTGTAGAGGCAGACACAGCCCGGCAGGGAGGCCACGAAGGCCCCGGAAGGGGGCTGGCGGAGAGCCGCTGGAGCTCAGGGCCGTGCTGTTCTTTCCAGGCCCCAGAGGCTCGTGGGACCAGCAGCTGGGTGGGCTGGAGCTCAGGGGGAGCTCTCTCAACTGCTGTCACCTCGGCAGGGGCCCCTTTCAAGCCCCTGGACATTGACCTGCTGGGGCACATCCCAGGCTTCCAGACTCTACCCTCCAGGGAGCCTCACCAGAGGCAGGGTTTCCTGCCGAAAGGGGGGCCGTGACCCGAAGCCTGCCTGCCCGCTGTGCGCCCTGCTTCTCTCGCGGACAAGCCAGGGCACACACAGCTGCAAGCCAGCTGTTGGGGACAGGCTGCGGCTGACGGCAGGCCCTTCACGCACGGGCCTACAGGATGGCAATGGGCTTAGGTCGCCCTGCCCCGGGAGCCCCCCGCAGCTGCTCAGCAGCCCTGCCTTCCCCTCCTCTCCGCTCCCTTCCCTCCGACACACGCCCTTGCCCCCTTGCCCTTGCAGGCCCTCCCGCCTCCTGACTGCGACCTTCACGCACCCTCCCCGCACTCTAGGGGTCCAGGCTGGGACAGCGAGGGGAGGGCCCGCAGCTCTGAGCAGGGATCCAGCAGGCTCGGCCGGCGCTCCGTAGCCCTTTGGGAAAAGTGTCCAGGCTCAGGCTTTGGGGGCCGGTCTGGTGGCGTCCCGGAGGTCCAGGGCATGCTGGAAGAGGACCCTCATCCCCCACGAGCTCATGGTGGCCGAGGCCGGGCTCCGCCTCTCACAGCCCCCCAGCCCCCGTGACTTGGCCAGCCCTGGGTAGCACGCATTCTCGTGAGGCTAAGACAGCTGCGCTTGGGCCTCCTCAGGGCCTGGGGCCTCCGGAAATGCCTGCTCTTCCTTCCGGCTTGCCCTCCGTGCCTGCCCTCCCTGCCCCCGCGGCCTCCTCCAGCCCCGGGAAGCCAGGGGCAGGGGCCACAAGGACAGGCCGTTCCCGGCTGGGCTTCGGGTTGTCCCTGGGCTTGCGGGTGGGGGGGGGGGCGGGGAGCAGAGGCTTGGGGAGAGAGAGCAGGAACGGGGAGGGCCAGGGAACCGAGGTGCTGCCTGGCTGCTCTGGGAGTGGCCCCCACATTAGAGGGCCAGGCCGGCCGAGTGACTCAGGGGGCCTTGGGCCGGGTGTGCTCTCATGCCTTATTGCAGACTGCAAACCACAGACACGAGAGCCTTCCAGGCACAAGAGCCGTATTTACGGAAATATCGCCCCAGATGCATCCCCCATTGTCACCCCAAGCTCCCTCCAGGAAGGCGCCCGGCCAATACCCAAGGCTGTGCGCTGTGCAGGGGACACTGAGGCTGCCCCACCTAACTGGGGTGATACTCTCTCCCCGCTACTCCTCACCGTGTGCTAGTCCTTTCACTGCCAACGTTCCTCTTCCCTCCTTTTTCTCTTGTATACTATAAGTCACCTCCTCCGGGAAGCCTTCCAAGCCTCTGGTGCTGGGTGTGGCCCTGGGAAGGCAAGAAACCAGAGTGCCCCCGCCCCCTCCCTGCAGGGCTCTGAGCTCAGCCCCGGAGCCCCCAGAGCAGAGCTCCGACCACCATATTCAGGGCTCTTTTTCCCCCACTGGGACTCCTGGAGGCCGAGGCCGAGGACGTGAGTGCTGGCTCGTGGGGTCCCAACCCCCCGAGCAGTGCAGGGCCAGTGGGGGGCAGCCTGGGGCACAAGGCCAGGTGGGGCCTCAGATGGTGCTAAAGGTTCCTTGGGGCAATGGGCATGTCTTACAAGGTGTTTTTTTTCTCCCTTTTTAGAAAGAGCTTTATTAAGATATAATTGGCATACCATAAAATTCGCCTATTTAAAATGTACAATTCAGGGCTCCTGGGTGGCTCCGTTGGTGAAGCCTCTGCCTTTGGCTCCGGTCATGATCCTGGGGTCTTGGGATCGAGCCCCGCATCAGGCTCCCTGCTCAGCGGGGAGCCTGCTTCTCCCTCTCCCTCTGCCTGCCGCTCCCCCTGCTTGTGTTCTCCCTCTCTCTCACTCTCTGACAAATAAATAAATAAAATCTTTAGAAAAATAAAATAAAATGTACAATTCAGTGGTTTCTAGCATATTCAGTATGCAGCATCACCGTTGTCAACGTTAGAACACTTTCCTCAGCTGGAAAACCGATGTCTTCAGTTGTCACCGTCTATCCCCCCTGACCCTTACCCCTGGGCCTAAGAAACCACTCCTGCTCTTTCTGTTCCCTGTAGGTTTGCCTATTCTGGATGTTTCCGTGGAATCATACCACACGTCTTTTGTGACGGGCTCCTTTCACAGACGCATCTGTGAGTCTCCAATAAACAGGAAAAAAACACCAAAAACAAGCGGACAAATGACTCCCCCTTGTCTGCAAGGTCACGTGTTCTCTCCAGTCTCGGGGTCCCAAGCATCTGCAGCCGCCTCCCCCGTGAAAACAGGAGCTCCCCTCCCAGACCCCGTGTTTCCCGCATCTCCCTTCTCCATGGCCTGGGTGAGGCGGCTGCAGACAAGGATCCGAGCCCAGCCACATCCCCAGGTAGAACCTTCTAGACCCCACCCGCACGCGGCCCTGGACAGCTGGCCAGTGGGCAGGACCTGCAAGCCTCACCCCTGTCCTCCCTTCCTGGACCCGCCTGTCCTTCGCCTCCCTCAGCCTCTGCCTGTGGAGCCTGTCATCACTCCATGCAGTTTCCTCTTTTGATCTCAGGGGCCTTCTGTCCCAGGTCGTTGCCCGCCTTTAGTCTCTTCCCTCTGTTTCCTTTGCGGACCTCAGCGCTGCTGCCACCTCCCTTCTGAGCTCTGTGGAAACCCTCCCCTCGCCCGCAGGAGTCCTCAGTGCGGTGACCCATGCGTCAGCCCGTGACGGAGGCCGGCGCGGCTGCACGCTGGGCGCACAGACCGGGGAGGGAGGGGACCCCGCTGGACAGGGAGGAGGGGTGCTGAGGCCCTGGGCTCCAGACGCAGGGGGAGCTGGGCTCCTCTGGGCCCTCGGGAAGCAGCTGAGCTCCCGGCGATCAGGTGGGGATGTGGCTGGCGGTGGCCTCTTCCCGGGACGTTTGGCGGGCCGGCCCGGTTCGCCCCGTCAGTGGCCGGCTCAGGGCTCGGCCCTGAAGAAGTGCCCACCCACAGAGCATTCACTGCCTCCTGGGGGACCGCTGGGATTGAGCAAAGACAGATGAGTCACTCTTCCACTCTCAGCTTGTCTGAGCCCAGGGGCAGGCGAGCTAGGGAAGACCCCCAGAGTCGGCGACGTCTTCCTGTCAGTCCCCAGCCGAGTTCACACAGAGAGGACCCGTCCTCTTTCTGAGGGAAGACAGGACTGGCGTGGGTTGGGGGGCTGGGATGGCCGGACTACCTGGGAGCCTCATCGAGCCCTTCCAGAAACGCGCGCCGGCTGCCTCCCAGAGTGCGGAGAAGCACCTCCTTGTTCCGGAGGCTCTGGGCGGGCTCGGGACAGAATTCCTGGGCCCACTCGCTGGACTAGCAACCACAGGCCGCCTCCCCCTCGCCTCCCTTCCCTTTCTGCTCTCGGCCTTGCAAGTGCCAGCAAGCCAGCTCCCGCCCCTCTCTGGGCCTCAGTGTCCCTATCCGGGCAGTGGAAAGTTTGACTGGCTAAGGCTGTGCCTGCACAGAGACACCGAGGGTCCTTGTGTGAGTGAGAGTTGTCCCTTCCCCGTGTGCCTGGGGCAGGGGGGCGGGGGTGCCGCTAGCCCAGCCGTCTACAAGAAAATTGCTCCCTTTGAAGCTTCCAGGGGGGCCTGGAGGCCTGCCCCCTCCCTCCCTTCTTCCCTCCCTCTCTCCTTCCCTCTCCGCCCCACCACCCCCTCCCTCTTTTCCTCCCTCCCCGCCCCCTCCTGCCGCCGTCCCCTCCCTGTCGGCCAGCCCGCCCAGCCTTTAGCCTCCCTCCCACCGCCTCTGTCTCCCTCTCTCCACAAACTGCCCGGGAGTGAGCAGCGGCTCTCAGAGGGCCCGACGGAGACGGACAGACGCACTGACTGCCTGACCCCCAAGCCTGCCAACCAGCCAGCCTGTGCCCGGCCGCTTGCCCTCCCCAGGTAGGGCCCCCACACTAGCCCCCTGTTGTCCCCGCGGTCCCCTCCTTGTCTCATCCCTGGTTCCACTGCCCCCTCACCATCCTGGAGATGCCCCCTGTCCCTGCTGCCCCCACACCACCCCTCCACATCCCTACCCTTGTTCCTGCCACCGCTTACCTCCCTCTCCCACTCCCAGGCTGCCCGCAGTTCCCACGCCGCTGCTGTAGGCTCCTGGCCCACACCCTTTCGTCGCCACCCTGCGGCTCCCTTAGTCCCTGCCCCTCTCTGCATTTTCTGCCCCCCTTCCCTCTTCCTTCGGACCTCACTCAGCAACACTGCATGTCGGCCCTCCCTGCCTCCCTCTTGGGTTCTTCCCCTTGACTGCCCCCCCCCCCCAGAGCATGGCCCTGGCATGGCTGGGTGGCTGGCATCCCAGCTCTGCCAGTGGCCCTCTGCCTTCACTGCGAGTCCCTGAGTCCCCGAGAGCACCCCGCGCCCCTGCGGGCTTCCCCCTGCGCTCTGCTCCGGCACCGCTGGGGGACAGCCCGCCCTGCCCAGGACTAGTCCTTGGCGTGGGCTCAGAGACTCAGTTTCCCCGGCACACCCCAGGCAGCCTGCCCAGATAGTTCTCCCTTACCCGCAGGCTAATTCCCTTCCTCTACCTCCTCCTGAGTGAGGGGTGGGTCCACAGGGCCCTGGCCCCAGGGTCCCTGGGTGCGGCTGCCTGGGTGGCTCAGTTCTGCCTGTCCCTAGGACCCCCTTGGATTGACACTCAGAATGGGGGAGGGGGCGGGGGGGCGGAGAGAAATGCAGGCAACTGGGCCATGTAAGCCAGGGCAGGCCTGGCTTGAGGCCCCGGAGGGCTTCCGGGGACCCTGGGGAGGGCTGAGGCCACGGGTCCTCTTCCAAAGTCAGACACCGTTGTCCCAGCATGGGCGCCTTAAGGATTAGTGAGGTTCAAGAGCTCTGTCCCCCAAAAGCAGCCCCCCACACACTGGTGCATGGGGCCACTCTGGACTGGAGGGAGAGCCCCAGGTCTGAAGCCCAGAGACAGGTAGGAACCTGGCCATGATTGCACAGCAAGTGAGACGCGACGCTGGGGCCAGGACCCGGGGCTCCTGACTGACGAGCCCTGGCTATCGACGCTATACCACCCAGGGAAGCCTCCGAGTCACTTGGGCACTGACAATGCCAACCTGTGGCCAACTGCTCCGCCTGGGGATTGGGGTGGGAGGTGACGGGGCTGCTGGTCCCCGGCCTGCAAGTTCCCAAGATGGCTGGCATGTTGAGGGGCCTGCCAAGTGACCCAGGAGAGGAGCAAGGCAGAATGGAGCTCTCTGCAGGGGTCAGCAAGTGCCCCGGGGGGTGGGGTGGGGGAGGGGGTCTGCTCAAGTCGGTTCCGCCGAGGGGGGCAGGAGGCCCAGGGTCCTCCAGGGCAGGGCGGTGGGTTAGGGCGAGCGGGGCAGACCTCACTCAGGCCAGGGAGACTGTTCTTGAGCTGTGTTTGGTAAGGGCCACTCTGGTCGCAAATACAGCCAGTCCTGTCCTCAGTGTCGTCCTGCCCCTTGCTCCCTGGCCTGCCAGCTCTCCACCCTGTAGGGGCTGATGGGCGTTGAGACAGGCTAGAGATGCTGTGGCCGCCCTCAGTGCCAAGAAGGTTCCCGGCGAGGCCCCTGCAGGGACAGGGCTGGTGCGGAGCGAGAGCACGCAGGGGCGGCCGTGACCGCGCAGGGGAGCGCCTCCCGGACTCGTCCGCCCCCTGAGATCCTGGCTGCTCGGGCAGAGGCCCCCTCGTGCGCAAGCCGCCCGTGTCTGGCTACGGCGGGACAGCGCGGGGTGGCCTTGGGGGGCGGGACGGTGGGGGTGCATGGAAGGGAAGGCACCGCACTGGGCGGCGAGAGCAGACTGGGAGCCTGCCCCCCCCCCACCCGCCCACTGGCCTGCCTTTAAGCCCCAAGGACCCGGGTCACAGTGGGCATTAAGCATCCCACCGCTTTCGTGCCCTGCCCTGGAGTAGGGACCCTCGTGCTCGTGTCGTACATGGGGAGTCTGAAGCCCAGCTTTTTCGCTGACGGGCTGGGGGCAGTTCTGGGCAGGCTCGTTTCCGGGGCCCAGAAAGTTGGCCTGCCAGTGGCCTTGGCGCACTGGAGGAGCATAAACGAGGAAGGCCAGGAGGAAAGGGGGTGTTTGAGAGACCCCAGGAGTCCTATCCGGTGCCAGGGCCAAGTCTCCACAAGAGGGCAGAGTCTTCCAGTGGGGCCCCCCATCTCTCCCAGCTCCCCCGCTTCCTGGGCGCCCCACTGCCATCCCTCTTCCACTCCCTGGAGAAGCCCTGTGGAGACAGCGGAGCACAGGACTGTCCCAGCGGTCACTTGTCCTTACCTGCCTGGGGACCCAGCTGTGGCATGAGAGAGTAGCAGTCTCCCGGGAGCCCCCTGGGGCACACGTGCAGCAGGCAGTGGGCCGGGTGGCATCCACCCTCCCCCTCCCCCCGCGGATGGTCGCAGCTCTAGCCCCAGGGCCTCCGGAGCCTCATCCCTGAGCCGCTGCACTGTTTGTCTTGCAGCACCCCTGATCGTAAGAAACGCCTTCCCACCCCCACCACTCCCTCCCTCCCCTCCTCATCGGTCACCCCAGGGTGGGAGAGCTTGGTCTCCGCCCAGAGCTGCCTCCTTCCACACCTGTTGGCCCCACTGGCGCGAGGGGACACACCAGCCCAAGGGCTCGGCTCAAACTGAGGGACTGGAGGGGTGATGGTGGCTCTCCCAGGCACCCTCCCTAAGAGCCGTGGAGTAGTGGGGGCGGGGGGGTGAGCAGGAGCTCCCCCTGAAGGCAGGGTCCTGGCGGCTCTGCCCCCTCCTGTCAGCTCCCCCCGTGTCAGTTAGTGCCCCTCCCCTCAGACTCTGGGGCCCGCAGCTCGCAGCTCCAGCGCCCACAGGACACCTTCTGTAAATCCCACCTTAGAGGGAGGCAGGAGGGGCCTGGCCGGCAGGGGGCGCTGCGCTGGGGGAGTGGGGAGAGTGTCCTCTCAGTCCTGCCCCCGGGGGCCTGAGGCCCATTAAGGCTCACTGGCCAGCCCTGGGGTCAGGCCGGTCTCCCAGGGGCCCCTGGGGTGGGCGTGGGGTGCGGCCCTCGGGGCCACTCCTCTAGGGGGCGGGTGGCTGGGAGTCATCCCCCCTCGCCTGGGGCCCACAGCCCGAGCGTCCCCCCCCCCCAGCCCCCAGGGCCTCATTCGCTCCTTCTGGGATTCCAGGCTCCTGGGAGCCGCCCCAGAGCCACCGCATTTGGCTTCTCCTGTCCCCGCCAACCGCCCTGCTCTGTATCGGGGCAGGCCAAGGGCCGGCCGCGGAGGATGCCCTCTGGCCTAGGGCCCGGCAGCCTACAGAGCAACAAGACCCGCATTCCCGAGGAGCCCGGAACGCACCTGACTCACCAGCCCCTCCCTGTGGTAACACATCTCTCGGTTTTAAGGGGCTGGGGTCTCTCCCCGGTCTCCTAGCACTGAGCGCTCCCAGCCCGTGGCATCCGAAGGCCAGAGTCCGCAAACACCAGCCTGGGGCTGAGCCGTGGGGCTCTGCGACTCTAAGCTCACCCGTTTCTCTCCCACCATCCGCCCCTTGAGGGCCGGATGGCCAAGTGGAACGCAGCAGACACAGGCCCGAGTGGCTGCAGGATTGGGGGTTTGGGGAACCAAAGCAGGACTTGAAGGAGAGGGACAGAGGGCAGAGGGAGCCTGGCTCGGGCAGCCCTATCTCAGGAGAGCGGAGGCCAGTGTGACCTTGATCTCCTTGCAGGCCGAGTCCCTGCTCACCCTTGATGGTCCACCAGGGCCTTGGAGGCCTCCTGGCTGCACGGAGGCGTGCATGGGTGGGGGGGAGAGCCCTGGGAGGGGCCTCCTGGGCCGGCTACAGACGGCTGGCTCCCACCCCCAGCCAGCACCCACCTCCCCCGGCACGGAACAGGGAACCCAATGCAGGGAAGGGGCTGTGGGGAAACCCCGGGCCCAGGAAGGGAAGGGCCTCACTCCCAGGTGCCTGGCCCACTCTCCTGTCCGGAAAGCAGGGCCAAGCCCCCTTGCCTTGGCCTGGCCCAGCCAGGGAGCAAGGCAGGTGGGACGCCGGGCTCTGGGAGCCAGGCCACGGACACCCCCCTGTGGGGTCTGGTGCCTGCTAGGACGGAAAACGCTTCAGGCCTGGTGGGTTTGCTGGGGCCGCGGAGGGGCGGCCGGCCCGGCGGACAGTGGGGAGCTACCGTTGGTGAGGGTCAGAGAGAGGCCCCGTGTTGCCGGAGGATTCACGGGGTGGCAAGCAAGGGGGCAAAGGGCTCACAGAGCAGGGCGCGGCTTTCCGGCAGCATCGCCTCCCGGCTCAGCTGACGGAGCTGCCCAGGAGTCTTCTCCGGGGCCCAGGGGCTGACCCAGCGCCCTGCTCAGCCTGGGGACCGTGGCTTTGGGACCTGGGGCCCAGCCGGCAATGACAGAGGATGGGGCCAGACACACGAGCAGGTGGACACACAGATGGACAGTGGAGTCCAGTTGTATCGTTTCCTTACTGGGCGACCTTAGCAAGAGTTGAGGGCAAAGTCTGAGCCTCAGTTTACCTGTTCACCAAGTGGTAAAAACGGCGCTTTCTTCTTTTGGTGTCCGGGCGGGGCTATGTTAAGAGATCATTCAGGTCCCCTGCCCCGTCCCCCACGAGATGATACCATCCACCCTCTTCCTCAAACATTCTAGAACGTGGTGAGGAGGAGCTCAGGATCTCTTCAGTGAGTGCGAGGAGGAGGAAGGACACATGCGAAAGGACCCAGAAACTCAGGACCCCCGGCTGACCTGGGTCATCTGCTGCCTGGCTCCTGCCAGCAGTTTGACCCTCGTGCTTTCCAGACGTTTCCCGGCAGAGTGGGGAGTGGTGGGTGGCCCTCCTGAACCCCGCGGGGAGAGAGAGCTGGCTTCGGTGGACAGAGCAGGGCAGGGGGAAAGGGTACCCTGTGCGGCCTGTCCCCCTCCCACCCCTCGGCATCCGCGTAGTCCCCGGGACTCGGCAGGGGTCAGGTCGGGTTGCTCAGTGGGGCCAGACGCCCCGGGCTGAGGCCTCGGGACAGTGCCCGGTGTCTACGACTTGGCAGCGGCAGGCCACACATCTGCAAGCAAGCTCCCAGGGCACGCCAGACCTTAAGCCCTGCTCCCGCCGCCCTTGGCCTGGCCTGAATGCCTGGCACGGCCCCCCCGTGTTCTCAGAGGCTGCCAGCGCGTCGTGTTTGGCGCTGACCGGGAGCAGTCGGCTCGGAGGACTGCGCCGGCTTTCAGAGGGCTAGACAAGGAAGGCCCTGTGGGTCTGGCGGCGCGGGCTACGGGAGGCCCAGCCCTTTCCCTTGCTCACACCTGTGGGCGCCGGGCCGGAGGCCTCACGCCGTGACCACTTCTTTCCTCTGCTCCGAGGGGGACGGCTCCAGCGAGCTCCAAGCACGCTTCGATGGGGCTCGAGGCCCTCCAGGACGCCCCCTCAGGTCCACTGTCCGGCCAGCCCCCGCCCGCCTGGGCGACTCTACGCGCTGAGTCTGGTGCCGGGTTCCCGGGGTGGAAACGAGGCTCTGCTGGGAAGGCTGACCAGCCCCCACCCTGCCAGCGTGTCCACGGCCCGGGCCCGGCCAGGAGCGGGCGGCAGGAGAGCCAGCCCCGCCTTGTCCTCTGCCTCCGTCGCGGGCCTCGGTGTAGGGCCTCCAAGCCCTCAGCTTCAGTCCCTCCCGCCAAGAGCGAGCCCGCGCGGGAGCCCCGGGCCGCTGGCCCAGCCTCTCTGTGGCCCCCAGACACAGCGACACCAACACAGCTGGTTAGAGCTGATTCAGCTCCTCTGGACCCCCGTCCCCCCGGGACAGGTCCCGGGGACCCTCGTGGAGCCGGGGTGGCCAGTTTCCCTGGTTGGTCTCCCCAGTGCCATCCATCCTCTGGTCTGGCGGAAGGGCCAGCTACGGGGGCCGAGGTTCCCTGCGGAGACACCCCCCAGCCCTCTCCAGCCCTGGCAGGCTGGCAGAGGCCCGTTTTTGCCCACCTCTCCCCACGGCCTCCCCTGCGCCTGGCCAGACCTCCCCAGCCGCCCCCACCAATCCAGGTGAAGTGTGGGTCCCAAAGCCTCGCACGGCTCCCGCTGGGCGTTCCAGCCCCGACTCATCCCCCCCCGTGAGGTAGCGGCTCTGGCAGGGGTGCCAGGCAAGAAGGGAGCAGTCTCCTCCCTCTCTCCCGTCCCGTCTTGCTCTCCATCCCCCCTTCCTGTTCTCTCCCGCCTCTCCGCCCCCTCCCAGCCCTGGGCGTCCAGTGGCTCCCAGGCGAGGGCCCCGAGCGGCGGCCCAGGCCTACCCTGCTCTGCCCTGGAGGTCGCAGAATCAGGGGAAGAAAGAGGGACACACCGCCCAGGTAGGCAAGCACAGGGCCTTCTCCCGACTCGGCCCCGTGACCTTCTAGGGGCTCCCCTGGGTCCTGCCTGGCCAGTCCGGGGCTGGCAGGACCTGGGGTGGGATCGTAGAGTGTTGGACCTTGAAGGAGCCAGGCAGACGGGGTGCTTCCTCCAGGCGTGGGGGGCCCTTACTTTGCTGTGTGGCCTGGGACAGGCGCGAAGCTTCTCTGAGCTTGTCACTGCGGGCCACACTCAGGAGGGCTGTTGGGAGCTGCTGGGGGCGCTCTGGGGCTGGCCTCCGCCGGCCAAGCACACAGCAGCCCTGGGCGCCAGAAAGGCTGCCCTATGCTCTCCTGTTCTGTCCTCAGGGACGGTGGGAGCCAGGGCAGGCTCCATGACCCACCGAGGGGGTGCCTGAGTGTGGAAGGGGGTGCCGAGACCAGGCGGATGGGAACCCAGGGCACAGAGCAGTTGTGGCCAGACCTGGAGGTGGTGCGAGACCCCTGGCCTGCCGGTTGGGAGGATTCTCGGGGCGTGGGGGGAACCTGCAGCAGCCAGCGCAGCCCCACGCCAGCTGCGCTCGCCCAGGAAAGCAGCGGGCAGGGCCCTCCACTCCCCGGGGACTCCTTCCACGTTTCCACCCAGCAGTGAGGCTCAGGGGTCACCCAGCCCCACTGAAGCCCCTCACATCCCCTCCCCATCCAAAATGGGCCCCAAGAGAGGAGGGTCTCCCCGGGGTGGGGCCCGGCGTGGGTCTGCAGGGAGCCCCCGGAACCTGGCCAGGCTCCCTGCCCACAGATGCCCCCAGGGTAACCCTAGACACCAGAGTCTGGGAGGGAAGCAGGGCAGGCCCATTTGTGCCTGCATAACAAATGGGGAGATTAGGCTGCTGGGACTGTCCGGGCGATCCGGGTAGGCGGGGCTGGTGGGAGAAGCAGGGGCTCAGGCCTTTTCCTGCACAGGACCTTCCCGCAGGGGGGCCGCTGCATGGGAGAAGGAAGGAGGTGGGTAAATACGGGCACCTGGGGCAGGTTCGGGCAGGGCAGCTTCCCCCTCACGCCCACCCCGCTGCGCAGCCTGGGGGAGCCTTCAGACAAGCCTGAGCCCGCTTGCCCCCTTGGCAGGAGCCTGCTCCCCTCTGGGGGCCTCTCCAGGGGGCTGGGCCATGGGCAGAAGGCAGGCAGGAGCCGATGTGCGCGCCCTGAGGCTCTGCAGGCCAAGCCAGGGGGAGTGTTGGGGGCCAGGAGAGGGTGCCGAGGCCCTGGGGAGCAATGGGGAGGGCGGGGGGCCGTGCCCCCTCCCCTCAGCGATTTTGCCCCTGTTCTCTCTCTCTGGCCCCCCCGCACTGCCTCCGGGGCTAGCCTGGGTCTCAGCCCAGCGTGCCCAGCCTGGCGTCTTGGCCTCTCGACTTTTCTTTGCAAAATGTGGGTGTGCTGCAAGGGGGAGCTCAGGCAGGGAAGGAAGTGACTCACGGTGGTCCAGCCCACATCCCCGTGGGCCACAATAGTATATTCAAATCCAAATTCTTCAAGGGGCGAATAGTTGCCTTTCCCTCAGCCTCCTCCACTCCCTTCGCTCCCCTCACTGACCCCCCTCCGGGGCAGGCTGCCAGCTGACTCAGTGGTGTGTGGGGGACAGCGGGGGAGGGGGCCGGTGCTGCCAACTCACCGACTGGCAAGACGAGGCATCGCCCATGAAAGCCAGCATCCCGCCTGGGATCGGAGGGGAGCGGGAGGAGGGGTCCCCGGGCCGCCCCCTTCCCCGCCGCCCCTACCTTGGGGTCTGCAGAACCTCGGCTCCCCGGCGTTTGGAGGTTTGCAGGGACAGGGTCCAGAGGACAGGTACGAAGAGCCGGCTGGGCCCTCCTGACAGCCCCTCCCCCCCGCCTCCCAGGCATGCCCACCATGCGGCCCCTGTGGCTCCTGGCGTCCCTGCTGACCCTGAGCCAGGCCCTGCCCTTCGAGCAGAAGGGCTTCTGGGATTTCACCCTGGACGACGGGCTGCCCATGCTGAACGACGAGGAGGCTTCTGGTGCTGAGACCACGTCAGGGGTCCCGGACCTGGACTCCCTCACGCCCACCTTCAGCGCCATGTGTCCCTTCGGCTGCCACTGCCACCTGCGGGTGGTTCAGTGCTCCGACCTGGGTCAGTCCCGGGACTGGGCGAGGGGGGTGCGTGAAGGCGCAGGCGCAGCCTGAGTGCCCTACCGAGGAGACACGGGTCCGTCCTGCGGGATGGGCCTCAAAGGGTGGGGTCCGGGATGGGGTGAGCCCACGCCGGCTCGGGGATCCCGGTTTCCGCATGGAACAGTGTCCTGCTGTCTGGCTGCAAGCGGGTGGGGGTGAGAAGGGCCTTCATCTGTGGCGGAGTCCCTGCGTGCGCGTCCGTGTGCGTGAGTGTGAGCGCGTGTCCCCGTGCTCAGAGTCGCTCACGCAGGCGACGGCGGCCCCGGCCCCCAGGTCTGAAGGCTGTGCCCAAGGAGATCTCACCCGACACGACGCTGCTGGACCTGCAGAACAATGACATCTCCGAGCTCCGCAGGGACGACTTCAAAGGCCTCCAGCACCTCTATGTAAGCCCGGCCCAGCCCCGAGGGGCTCCGAGGAGGTGGGCGGTCCGCAGCTAAGGAGCTGGGTATGGGTGGGTGTGCACACGCACGTGTGCAGTGCGAGAGGGGCCTGGGGGAAGTCTGCAGAGCCGCAGGTCCCAGGTCGCACGTGTGGATGTCAGCAGCTGTAGCCGCCATAAATAAGCCCAGGACGGAATCGCTCAGCCCGGTTCCCTTCGCGGCTGAAAACCTCCCGTTGTACTGGGGCATCGCAGCGACCTGGGACGGAAAGATTTCGTCATAGCCAGGGCGCGAGGAGGGAACTTGAGGCGCAGAGAAGTGGGGGGCCGTGCGAAGCAGTAATGGCACAGCCGGGCCTGGGGGGCCTCCTCGAGGCCGCGCTGGCAGCCCCCACTGATCGCCAGCCCGGGGGGTGTGGGGGCAAGGGAGAGAGAAAGCAGTGGGGTGCGGGCACCTTCCCTTCCCACGCCCTCCCCGCCCCAGGCTCTCGTCCTGGTGAACAACAAGATCTCCAAGATCCACGAGAAGGCCTTCAGCCCCCTGCGGAAGCTGCAGAAGCTCTACATCTCCAAGAACCACCTGGTGGAGATCCCGCCCAACCTGCCCAGCTCCCTGGTGGAGCTCCGCATCCACGACAACCGCATCCGCAAGGTGCCCAAGGGCGTGTTTAATGGGCTGCGCCACATGAACTGCATCGGTGAGTGCGGGGGGCCCCTCACCCCGCGGCCAGCAGGAGGGCTCGGCGACAGGGGCCTCTTGCAGCTGGAGTGGCTCGGCGCCATGGGCAAGCCTGGTGGGCCTCAGGGAACATTCTGGAGGCCCATCTGGGGGCCTGCCCCGGGGCTGCCTCGGTGAGATGAAGAGAAACCCGGGGACCATAGAGAGAGGGAAGGGAAAGGGCAGCCAGCCGGGGACCACCCGGGACCCCGCCAGAGGAGCTGAGCAGGCTGGGGCGGAGCCCCACCTTGACCGCTGGCTCCCCTCCCTTTCCTCCTGCTTCCCCTGCCCCCGGGGGCCGAGGCCTGGGCCAATGCCCTTGGGAGGCGATGGTCTTGAACAGCCAGGAGTTTGCAATCAACCCAGTAAAGTAGTAGAGCTGCTCTCAGGGGGAACTGGGGGAGCTGGGCCGGTCAGGCCAGCCCAAGCCAGGAAGCCGGTGGGACCTGGGGCTGCGCGGGCAGCCGCCCAGCTCCGGCACCAGGGCTGAGCTGGGCCTCTCTCCTAGAGATGGGCGGGAACCCCCTGGAAAACAGTGGCTTTGAGCCTGGAGCCTTCGATGGCCTGAAGCTCAACTACCTTCGCATCTCCGAGGCCAAGCTCACCGGTATCCCCAAAGGTAGGAAGGCGCCCTTCCCCCATGCTGTCGGGCCTCCATGGCACAGATGGGCGCGGATGCGGGGCGCGGGGCTGGAGACATCTGGAGCCATCAGTCACCTCAGGGAGGGCGTCCGCCCCCCCCTCCAGACCCAGCCCACACACGTGGCCTCCCCTCCTGCATTCCATTCCGAGCACCCTCTTTTCCTGGCAGACCTCCCCGAGACCCTGAATGAACTCCATCTGGACCACAACAAAATCCAGGCCATCGAGCTGGAGGATCTGCTCCGTTACTCCAAGCTGTACAGGTGGGCCGGGGGTCCAAGCGGGGTGCCCTGCGCCCGGCTCTTTTCGCCTCTAGCCCTTTGGTGCATCTCATCTGCCCTTCGCAGGCTGGGCCTTGGCCACAACCAGATCCGCATGATCGAGAACGGGAGCCTCAGCTTCCTGCCCACGCTGCGGGAGCTGCACCTGGACAACAACAAGCTGTCCCGGGTGCCCTCTGGCCTCCCGGACCTCAAGCTCCTCCAGGTGAGCGCCGCAGGCGGCCCCCCCCCCCCCCCCCCGCCCCCGCCCGCTCCCGGAAGGCAGCACGGCCCGGGACCTTGCTGTGGCCTGGCCGGCTCCTCCTGCTCTCCGCCTCTGGGAAGAAGCAGGCGCGAGGA
>CM052901.1:1620212-1662647 GCA_028534135.1 Potos flavus | reverse complement strand
GGTGGATGGATGGGTGGACGGATGGGTGGATGGATGGATGGGTGGGTGGATGGATGGATGGATGGGTGGATGGATGGATGGGTGGGTGGGTGGATGGATGGATGGATGGGTGGATGGATGGGTGGATGGATGGGTGGCTGGATGGATGGGTGGATGGATGGGTGGGTGGATGGATGAGTGGATGGATGGATGGATGAGTGGATGGATGGATGGATGGATGGGTGGCTGGGGACACTGCCAGGAGCCTGGTGGGGCACAGCACCTCCACATGTCCCAGCACCATTCTGAGCAGGTTCCTGCCCACCCCCCACGCCCCTGCTGGATCTCTCCATCAACACCACGTGTCAAGCTGCTCTTTGCACTGCCCCCTTTCACAGTCGAGGAAACTGAGGCCATGTGGCCGGTGAGCAGGGCCCACAGAGAAGAGGGCCAGGGGGCTGCCAGGGCCCTAGGCTGGCAGAGGGTCCGCGGGTGGAGCTGGCCCCGGGGGAGCGAGCCAACTGGAAGGGGCTGGGCACTTTCGGTCCCAGGGCACTGATCATCCCTGCTGTTGGCCTGGAGGAGAGGGACGGCCAAGGACACAGCTAGCCTTGATCAAATCAACTTGCTCCCTGCCCAGCGCTGCCAGGTGGTTCAAGCAAAGGGGCAGGCAGCTCCGGCACAGAAGTGTGTGTGTGTTGGGGGGGGGGGGACGCAGGCAGACGGAGCTGGGGTGGCGTGGGAGGGGGCTTTGCGCAGAGCCAGAAGGAAAGCCATTCCTTGGGGAAGGAAGCCCCCGAGGGTAAGAGTGCCCCGGGGGAGACAGCTACAAACAGCAGGGACGCGGCAGCAGGACCCTGGGGGGCAAAGGAGGCTGGTAGGACGCGTCTTGGCCTAACCAGGAGCTCTATTTTGATGTCAGTTCTGGGCCTGATGGTCTTTGTGACCTTGGCCAAGTCTCTTCGCTGCTCCAGGCCTGGGGAGGGTACGGGTGGGTCTTGGGGAGTCCGCTGACATTTCAGGATTCTGAGCTGGAGCTTCGGAGGTTGAATCATTTGTGAGCGAGTGGGGAGAGGCCAGGCCCTGAGTCAGGGAGCACTCTCCACCCCAGAACGTCTTCTCCCAGCCCAGGAAGGCAGCCAAGGGTGCTGGGGTCAGCGTCGGTCCCTCCCCCTCCCCCAGCGTGCCTTATAGAGGGGGCCCCTTGCCTTCCCGGCGGACAGGACAAGAGTGCCCTGGCGGGTTCCCGGGGGCCCTGAGAGCCGAGCTTTAGCCTACAGGTCAGGTTGTCAGCACGTATGTGGGCCGTGCCCGCCGCACTCCCTCCCAGTTTTAAACTGAGGGCTGCTGTCTCCAGCGGAGGTTACGAGCACATTAAATAATGTCAGTAACGACGGTGATAATAACGGCACTCGTCTCGTGCCGGCCGCTCTACTCAGTGCTCCACGACCTTCCCTCACTTCACTGAAACAACGACCAAATGAAGCGAGGGCCATGACTATCCCCATTTTGCAGGCGAGGAGACCGAGGCCCAGAGAGGTTAGGCAACTTGCCCACGGTCATGCAGCCCGCAGGTGGCAAAACCAAGACCGGAAGGCAGGCCAGTAGCTGTACCCGAGAGCCGATTATCGAGGGCACTTCCAGCCCAGCTGCGGAGCCCCCATCTGCCCTCTGGGAGGAGCGGACAAACCATGATTTATATCGATCCAAAGCAAGTTGGGGGATCATCTACTCTTCGGTAAGCCTGCGTGGCCCCTCCAGGTCACCTCTACGAAAGTGCAGTCTCAGTGTGCATAAATGGCAGCTCATAGACAGGGACCTGGGCTGTGGCACTGAAGGCAGACGCTCAGATCTGACGGCATGCCGCCCGGGAGCCTCAGCAGTGCCGTCTCTGAGATGGGCCCAGGAGCCAGGCTCTGGCTGTACCTTGGCTGGGCAGGGCGGGCAGAGACCCGGAATGCGCACATGTCTCCTCCCAACCCCGGCGTCTCCCAGAAGGCTCCTCGCTGCTCCTCTCTTCCCTGCCCTGCCGGAGCTGGCAGAAGCCAGGCCAAGTGGCGCCTGGCTGGAAAGCCCTCCCCTGCCTAGGCGCCTTCTGTTGGGTGGGAGGTGCTGGAAGGTGGCCTGGGGTACCGCCTGGAGAGCGGGATCTGAGCCCACACGTCACCAGGATGGAGGGAAAGAGGATCTCAGATGCAGGCGCGAAGGCTGGGCGTCCTGCATTGCCAAGGTTGGGAAGGGGACGAGGTCGAGGTCACGCTGCTGAGGACGCGGCAGAACCCACCAGAGCCACAGGATGAAGCGAAAAGGTGCAGGTGGGAGGAAAGGGCTGGAGGGTTCTCCTGACTCCCACCTCCAGGGACTGCAGGGGACTTGGAGCACAAGAGGTTTGCAGAGACTTGGGTTGAGATCAGAGCTGGGGGGAGGGAGGGGAGGTTGGTGTTATTGGGGAGCGCCTGATTTGAAGTGGTCCTGAGCCTTGGGTTCTGTAGGTGGGTCCCTCAGTACAAGGGGGCCCTTTTATCCAGACGAGAAGTTCTTTCCTGCAGCACCAATCTTGAGGCGCGGTCTGGGGCTTCGCAGTCCAACGCGGCAGCCGCTAGCCGCAAGCGGTAACTTAATTAAAATTAAGCAAAGTTTAAAATTCAGCTTCTCAGCCTCACGAGCCACACTTAAGTGCTCCATAGACACACGCGGCTACTGTATCAGACAGGGCCGATCGAGAACATTTCCATCAATTCCAGAAGGTTCTGTCACATGGAGCCCCTCCAGGCCTCACCCGGACCCTGAGCTCACTGCCCTGCCTGTCCTCCCCATGGCTCCTTGAAAGGGAGTGGGTCAAGCGGGTGTGGACGCCCCTGGAGAGTCTGGGGGCCTTTGCCACCGTTGCCGAGGGCTGGCCCAGGTGCCCCCACAAACATGGCGAGAGAGCACCTCATTCTGGGAGCAGACCTCCACGAGGCCCTGGCACTCGCCAGCTTGGGGCAAATGGGATCCGGCCGCGCTCCATTCTGATTAGGCTCCTGCCATGTGCCTCAGGCTCGCTCACCTGGGCCACACAGCTCTGCACGGATGCGCGAGGTTCTTGGGTTTAAAACAACAACAACAAAAATAACGTTTATTTCCTTCCATTTAAAAATAATGCTCTTAACATGCATGCTCTTTATAGAAGATTCATAAAACACAGAGAAGTAGAAGACGGAGGAAACCCCCCCTCCATCCCATCACCAGAATGCCAGCCAGTGTTCCCATCTTATTGGACTGGTTTCCACTCGGCTTTCTTTGCACAGACCGTTTATTTTCACATTACTGTAATTACACCATGGGCACAATTGTGTAATCTATTTTTTACTTCGCAGAAGCACTTTCTTTATTAATATAATCCCTTCCTAAATGAATTTTTTTCAAAATGGATATAGTTTAATTTTTTTTTTTAAGATTTTGAAAGCAGTAAAGCGCTTCTTGCGAAAATCAAAAAAGAACTTGAATGGCGCAAAGAAGGCAGTCCTCGGGGCTGTAATTACCAGTTTTAATGGCTGAATAATATTCTCTCTAGAGATGATCATTTGCTTAATTATTTGGCTATTTGCGGAGACCCAGGCAGTCGGACACGGTCCGGTGTCACACGTGAGGCTCTTCAGTACATCCGAAAGACTGACTCACGGAAGCCTTGCCAGCATTAGATATGATAATCAGACAACCTGGCATAAAAGTCTAGGTCCAAAATACCTACTTCAGTGTCTATTTCTTTAATTGCTCATGAGAGTGAGCAATTCCCCACATGTTTATTTCATTGTATCTCTCTCTCTTTCTGTCTTTTTCTCTCTCTTTTAGTCATCTGTCTTTTCCTCACCTTTATTTATTGAGACCCTAGTGTTTTCCTTGTGGGTTTGGATGAACTTTACACATGAATGACATTGACAATGGAGGATACTGGTTGCAAGTGATTTTGAAAATTCTTTGTTCTTTGCCTTTGAATTTTTTCGTGTATGAGATAAACAGTTTCTGTGTCGCACGTTTTTGTGATTTCGCCCATTGCTTCCAGGCTTACAAAATCCTTTACAAAAATCCGAGAGCTGTCCATTTCTTGGTTTGCCCTGCATGCACGTGTGTGTGTGTATGTGTGTGTGTGTGTGTGTAGTTGCACTTTTAAGACGTTTAACCCTTTAATTCGGGGATAGACAAGCTTTTTCCACAAAGGGTCAGATAGTAAATATCTTCCCCTTTGCAGGCCACATAGTCTCTGTCCCAAATGCAGACAGGACAGAAATGAATGGGCATGGCCGTGTGCCAATAAAACTTTTTATTCACAAAAAACACTTGGCTGCCAGATTTGGCTCTGGGGCCATAGCTTACTAAACCCCGTTTCATCCAAAGGAAATGTGTCTCGGGGAATAATGAGGTGAGGATCTAAGGTACGTTGTTTTCCGGAGGGCCAACCCATCATCCCATTTCTTTTATCAAAAGATTTGTCCCCCAGCTACCGTGCGATGCCTCCTTAGTCGGAGGGATTCCGATGTGGAGTAGGGCTTGTTTCTGAGTTGTCTGTCCCATTCTGTGGACCTCTCTATGGGCTCACCCCTTGTACCTTTTAAGACCTGACCTACAGGCCACACCTTAGTACCCTAAAGCAGAACAACCCTCCTTTGCTCTCCACAGACGCCGTGGGTCTTCCTAACAGACACACACAGTGTGGGCAGGAGAGTGGGATCAGAAGCAAAGGCTCACCGCTGAGGATGGCCAGACAGGAGCACCAGAGCCTCCTGATTAAGAGACGGAAAAACAAAGCCGGCAAGCCGGGGAGGGCCGGGGAGCCGTGGGAATCGCCGCGGGCCGCCCTCGCCCCGGCTGCAGGCTGCACGGACGCGGGACTCAGACGGCCTTTTGGCTTTTCTTTGGGAGTCGTGTCTCTGGCTTGCCCCCAATGCAGGAGTATTCCAAAGAGCCACCGCAGTCCGCTTTCCCTCCAAGGGGCCTGGGAACACCGGCAGTCCCTGAACCATCCCGACCCTGGGAATCCGCGCACGCTGCCGTTGAGGTGGGAACCCTGCACCGGGGTCGAGGCGCGCTGACCCGCCAGGCTCTCTGCCGACCCGCCGTCCGCGCGATCGCCGGCACGGGCCTTGTGGTGGCGTGGGATGCGACCAGGCAGGAAGGACCCTTCTCCACAGTCGACCAGCCCGGCAGAAAGCGCTCGGCGCCCTGGGTGCACAGCATGGGGAAGTGCTGCGGCGAGCGCGTCCCGGGCCACATTCGCGCCTCCACCTGCCACGCCAGGCCCAGGGGACCTTCCCTGACACCCTCCCCTTAACGGGCTTCGGCTCTGGTCCTCCTGGAGAACTCAGGGGCCGAATTGCCCATCTTGGTTTGGAGCCGCAGGCCTAGGAGGGAGGCACTCGGTCCAGGGACGTGCAGTCTGGGCTCCTCGGGCGGCTGGGGTCCCCGAGCCCTGCCCTGTGAGTGGGGTGCCCTCCACGGTCAGAGGAAGGCTCATACCTGACTGGCCCAACACCTGCGGTGGGACAGGAGCGTGGGACACGGGCACAGGCACAAGCCAGAGCAGGGTGCCCCCCACCCCACCTGGTTCCTCCTTCCCGTGGCGCCCGGTTCCTTGGCCAGTGGGTTGGGGTGTGGGGTATGCTGGGGGGGCGGGACTCAGACCCCACCATGTTGTTGTCACAGTCGAAGTGTCCCAACACGAGAGGGGCCTCCTGCCTCGGCACCACCCCTCCATCCCTCTTGGCACCTCCCGGGCCTGCAAGACCTCTGTGGTGTCCTCGCAGGCCTTTGCAGGAAGGGCCTTCCGGCTTCATATGCTGGGGTCCTCCGCCAGAAACAGGCTCTCAGGCCCTGGCCGGGCTTGGACTTTCAGGAGATGGCAGCCATGCCCCTGGTGACCTTCAGGTCCTGCCAGAGTCGCCAGTCGGGGTTAGTAAGGGGGCCTTGCAGATAGCCACCCCCCCCCCCCCCCGTCCATCCGTCTCCTCTATCAGCACGCTTGGCCACAGGTGCTCCTCCGAAGTTAGCCCGGAAACATGGTGCGAGCGCTTTGGTGTCCGGGCCGCAGACGGCCGCTCGACTCAACTCCCAAAGGAATGGCCAAGGCCAGGGTCTTCCCTGAGTGCTCGGAGTGACGTGCGCCTAAGCTCCCCATGTGGCGATGGTCCTGGCCAGCCCTTCCTGCGTGCCGCGTTGGCTCTATGGACCCGGCTCTAAGCTCCAGCCAGTCCTGCTCCAGTCTAAGCTCCAGTCGGGTCCTGCGAGGGTGGAGCCCGAGTTTGCCCCCGCATCTCCCGTCCACCACCAGGAAGTGAGCCTCTGTCCCTGACGGTCCTCCTGGCCCCTGACCTTGACCCGATGAGTCTCCCCAAGCCTGTCTCCCCAAGGGCTTCAGCCCGTTTCCAGAAACCAGATCCTCTCCCCACCAGGACCCACGGTGGGGCCCCTGTGGGGCCTGTCCCCAGGGGGGACGTGTGTGTCTCCTGGTCGTCTGCTTGTCTAGTCACCCCGGGCCTGCAGTGTCCCGTGGCCGTCAGCTGCCCATAATTCCGGTGGCTTGCAGCTGGCTTTGGGGATTGGAAGCTGGCGGGGGGCAGCCAGTGCAGTACTGCGGACAGAGTTGGGGAGACTCGGGGAGGATTGGGATTGGGCACCCCTCATTCTGTCCCTGTGTCCTCTATGAAAGCCTGGAGGACGGAGATCTGCTACCTCCCAGACCCCACTGGGAGCTGGAGGCACGCCCCAGAGGCCAGCCATGGTGTTTCCGGGTCCCCTCCGCCTGCCACTCCTGAGGCCAACGGCCAGGCCCCCCTCTGCGCTCTGCGCTCTGTGGGGCAGGCCCAGGACCTCACTACCCGCCAGCTGCTCATGGGCTAGAGCCTGAGGGGCATGGGCCACCGTGAGCCAGACCACAAGTATGGGGGAAGGGGCGGCTGGCTCCCTCCTGAGCAGCACGCCATAATTGGATAATTAGTGTCATTATGCTTCCTGCCCATCAGCTCTCCTCTCCCGCTCTCTCGCACTCTCCTTCTCCAGCTTTCGCCTTCTCTGGCAGGAAACAAATGACTGCCTTCCCCAGGGCAGAGTTGTGATCCCTGCAACGACTCTTCAAGGCCCCAGCTGGAAAGGGCCTTCCGACTTCCCTCTGGGACCCAGGGGCACCTGGCACTCTGAGAGCCACCCGTGCGGGCGTGTGGACTTCCCTCGAGAAGCAGCCTGGGGAGCCAGCGGTCCCCACGGTGTCTAGCGCTCTCCAGGAGGGATTCGTGGCCCTGGCCAGCTTGAGGATGGCTCCAGAAATGGGGAAGCCTCCGAGCATTGCCTGGTGTCAGCCCCTGACCAAGCAGAATTTGGAGTCCGGTTCGCACCTATGAATTCTAGGGTCCAGATGGGCTCAGAGAGAGCTCGGGGCTTCGGGCAGGTGGAGGGCAGGTGGGCGTGGCAGAGGGAGGACTCAACAGGGAGCATCCCCGTCCTCATCTTCCCTCTGGGGAAGCAGGCACCCTGGGGACCTTGCCAGGTATGGAGCTACGGTGGCACCCTGTCCCCAGAGCTCCCAGCAACCCAGCCGGCAGGAATAATCCGTTTCCCAGGTGCAACAGTGGAGACCCAGGGAGGCTGCGTGCCTTGAGCTGACGGGGACAGCCAGCCCTGACTCCGGTGGCCGCACTCCTTAGCCCTGAGATTTATGGGGACAGATTTCCAGTCTAGCCACTTTGTTGAACCCTTTGAATTGGTTCTAATCATGTGTTCATTGCTTTTCTGGGGTTTCCTGGGCAGTCATGTGGCAGAGGAGCAGTGTAGAATTCTCTGGCTTCCGCTCCTTGCTGGCTGTGTGACCTTGAGTGAGCTCTTCAACCTCTCTGTGCCTCAGCAGCCTCAGCCCTAAAGCGGGGCCGGCAGCACCGAGCAAATAGGTTACAGGCACGGAGAACAAAGTTTCACACTGCCCAGATGCTTGGCGTTGCCTGTGACCGGGTTGCTGTGCTGTCTCTCTCAGTCCTCTCACGGCTCTGTCTTCTGCTTTGGCTAGAACTTTCAGGACAGTGTCCAATACACAGGTGAGAGGGAGCCCCGCTCCGGGCCATCACGCGTCCCAGGGAGCCCGTGGAAGTGTGGGCCTTTGTTAGGTCGCGGAGACTGCGGGGACGCATGGGCGGGAGGGCGAGGCAAGCAGCTGGTGACATGCCTTCCCTTTAAGGACACAACCCTGCCATTGGCCCTACCCCACTCTGTCCCATGCGCGGTCCCAAGTGTAGTCTAAGAGGAAGCTGCGTCCCTGTCCCTTTGCCTGAGGCCCATTGGCCAGGACCTAGTGTCACATGGAGCTGCACCCGAGTTGGGAGAATGTAGTCATCTCGCTGGATGACAAGATGCCTGATTAAAAATTAAAATACAACGTTGGCAAAGAGGCGCAGAAATCGGGGAATGTCTAGCAAGTCCTGGGGGTTCGTTAGTGCTTCCTAAAGCCGTCTTACATAAACAGATGTGGGGGCCAGGCCTTCCCCCGGTGTTCTGGCTCGCTTCTGGTCCCTTCTGTGGACAGGGTGGGCTCAGCACCTCTGCGAAAACGCGCGCGGCTGGGGGGACCCACTTCTTCCGGGTAGAAGGGCGAGAGCCGGTGGCGGTGGCCGCCAGTGAGCCCAGCTGCCCAGCTTCTGGGCGGTTCTGCCACCTAATGGGGCAGCCCCCGGCTGGGGCAGGATGTGGGTGGTGTCAGAGGTCACCGAGAGCAAAGGGTGGGGGTAGGGCAAGCGCGGGATGGTCCGCTGGAGTTGCCATTTCAGGTAGTGGGATGCCTGCCATCACGGGACACAGAGCAAAAGGGGCCGCGAGACCCGTTCTCGATTGTGGTTAAATACAGAGGTGATCAAGCGTACCACGTTAACAACCTGTAAGCGCAGCCACCCATCCCACCTTCCTTCCCCAGAACCTTCCCATCTGCCCAGATGGACGCGCGGCCCCCATTACACACCCACCCCCTCGGCCTCCCCCAGCCCCCGGCGCCCACCGGCCCACGTCCCGTCTCCCCGCGCCCGACTGCTCCGGGCGCCTCGTGGAGATCGGGCTCCTGCAGCACCTGCCCTTTCGGGTCCGGCTTCCTTCGCGCCGTGGAACGTCTTCCGCGTTCACCCGTGTCGTGGCAGGTGTCTGGATTTCCCGCCCGCCGAAGACGCAGGAACGTCCCGCTGCGCGGACAGACCCCAGTGTGCTTCTCCATTCAGCCCTCGATGAGCCCTCGGGGCCCTTGGGGCTGCTCTTGGCCCTCGTGCTGCTGCGGACACGGGCGTGCACGTCTCTCTTTCAAAACCCCCTGCTTTCGCTTCTTTTACGTACAGACCCGGGCACGGAATTGCTAGCTCCTATGTCAAGTGTGTGTTTCGTTCTTTGAGGACTTGCTATACTGCTTTCCGCCACAGCCGCACCATTTTCCATTGTCCGTTGGGGCTTGTTAGAACTGGAGAGTTCCGGAAGCCACTGAAGGCAGGCAAGTGTGTGGCATCAAAGCCGGCTGGGCCTTGGCATCCGCGGGCAGAGGGCTTTGCAGACTCCCACTGCCCCCTCTTCTGACTATGACGCTCCGACTGGGACTGAGCGTTTTCTGAAGCGCCCTGGTGCAAAGGGGGTCCTCCACGTCCGGCATCCACTGCTCTAGACTGAAGTCCTGGGCCATGAGCTAGCCAGGGGTACCGTACAAGTTCACCCACCTGTAGGCGGGGGCTGAATCAGGTAAACCCCAGGTCCCTGCCACCTCCAGGAATCCGGACTTGGGTTTCTCCGGCTTCCAGAATCCTCCTTGGCTGGGCTCTAATGAACAAGGACTTCCAATGCCTGCAGTCTGTACATCTGTCTTTCTCCTGGCCTCAGACGGTCCTTTGAGCCTGGACCGGGACGGGTCCAGACTGGATGGGAAGCATTCTCTGCCCTTGCCGGCAGCCCCCAGGGAGTCCCCGAGGCGGCCCTCTGCCCTGGCTGCGGCACGGCAGGCCCTCCCTAGGGGCAGCCCTGCAAGGGCAGAGGGCCGCGGAGGTGGAGCGGCGGTGGGCCCGGCGGGCGGGCGTGGGTTTGGGGAGAGGGTGTCACGGGGCTGGCGGTGGGGTGGGGAGGGGGGCTGGCCCTTTTCTGCCCTTACTGTTTTTGCCCAAAGCTGTTCCCCGTGAGAGCTGCTTGGCGCGTGCACAGATTGTACCAGGAACAAGGGGGAGGAAGGAACGGGGGGGACTGTGCCTTTAAATCTGTTTTCTCTGTTTTATTTCCTTCTTTCTTCCCATCCTCCTCCCTCGGCTGCTGCTGTGAGGGCTCAGGAGCTGCAGTGACGGTGCCTCTGAAATATTAATGAGGCTCTTCTCTGCCTCGGCTCCCCCACCACGCGGGCTCCCTCCCTGCTCGGCCGCACGCGGGCCTCATCCTGGGACCCCTCTTTTCCCCTACCGGGTAGCGGGTGCAAGCCAAGGCGTGTCAAGCAGAGGGGAGGGGCGGGCCGGGCAGCAGGGGGAGGGCCTGGCCTGGGAGGGGGGCGGCGTGAGATTAAAACCAGGCCCAGGGCAGGGCAGGGCTCTGCCGCCGGTGTTCCCAGAGGGTCCCTGCGCCCACTCCCCACCTGCTCCCAGGGGCCACACCCCGCCTCTGGGCCAGCCTCGGGTTGGGGGGGCACCTCTTGCTCCTTTTTTCAAGGAATCCCCACAGTAAGTCATGTTACTGAGCCATGGGTCCTTCTGGAAGGCATCCCTTCTCGGTGGGTCTGTCGGGAGCTGCCGATGCGCGGTGTGCCTCAAGGAGGGCAAGGGCAGAGGGCACGTGCCCAGGCGGGCCCTCAGGCCCACATCTCTTGCCCTCTGACCCCGCCTCACACGTGACGTGGCTATGCCGGCTTCTGCTCCTTTCTTGCTTGGGCAAGCACGGGGGAATGTTCTTGTCACCAGTTTGCTGACCCCAGGGCTGAGGGCGCTGTGACTTGGGAGTGACGCAGAGAGCCGGGGCCTCCTGGCTTCTGGTCGGCGCTGCCAGCCAGGCTCCGTCCGTCCTGGGGACACATGCCTGCTCGGACCCCAGCACTGGCTGCGAGGGGACCGGGCTGCCCCCGTTGGCAACGGGCTGAATTCGAACGCATCGCCCCCTCGGACTTGTGGGATTTCATTCCCCATTCCTTGTCCCCTCCGTGAAGGTGAGGGTGGGCCGCCCACACGGAGGAGGCCGCTGGGTAGAGCACGGGACCAGGCCCCCTGGGGAAGCACAGGCTTCTCTCTCCTGGCAGCGGGGGGGCTAAGCTGCTGCAGGTGTCATGACTCCTCGGGAACATGGCAAGCAGGGCCGGGACGTCTGGGATCATTGAGCCTCCCGGAGCCTCAGTGTCTGCATCTACGAAATGGAAAGCTGTGTTCTTGCCCCCTTGCTTATGAGGTACAGTGAGGGACGAAGACCCCTGGGTTTCCCGTCAGATCCATGTGAGTCTCGGGGCCTGGCGACAGGAGACGTCAGGGTGGCAGCTGCGTGACAGGCCTGAAAGTCACAGGGCAGGGGTGGGGCGGGCGGGGGGACCCGCCACAGATCTCTACGCTAGCCGCCCCACTGTGCGGGCTGCCTTGTGCCAGGAGAGAGCAAATATCAGGAGGCACAAGTCCCTCTCTATGGAGGTTTGCAATTCAATTAAGCCAATTAAGGTCTGAAAGATGAAAGAGTACCAAAATGGTACGTTCCCTGCACTTTTAGTGCCTACAAACCGTTCTAGGCAGCCAGCCCAGGCCAGGAAGTCTCTGTCAGGGCTGCAGGACTGATAGGCCCGGTCACTTCTGTTCTTGGCCATTCCAGTGATGGCTACTGTCCTTATTCAGAATGAGGGAGGCAATTGCCCAGGCTTAAAGAGAACCCAGAATAGTATATGCCATTTGGTCTCTACAGCAGCCAACAGTCACGAAAAACAGACATTGATTTAACTGATGGCTCCTGTCTGCCCTGTTGGCTATAGAGTGAATGAAGACGAGGAAAATCAGCATGAGCACAGTGTTTCCCGAGAGGGGATCCCCCCAGGCCTGGGTGGAGCCCCTGGGCACGCTGACAGTGACCTGCTGATGGTCAAGGCATTCCTGCTTTTTGTCCCCATGCCCTCCCCCGTGCTCTCCAGGATGGCGATCCCCCATAAAAGGTCCCTGTTCACTCACTCCTCCAGGCCCCATCCCCGCCCAGGGCTGACCGTGTGATGGACTTCCTGCCAGTTCAATAACCGCCTATCTCAAAAAGCTTGCGACCCCAAGAGCCGGAAGACACACTCGCAGGTCACTGCGATGCCGAGCAGAGGGGAATAGGGACAGCCGCCGGATGACAGACTCAGCAGCGATCAATTTTGGCAGAAGCTCTGTGGAGAATGTTCCGCTTGAACCGCCGCTCAGATTTGTCAGAGGTCATCAGGTGGAGCGGGGACAGAAGGCCGTGCAGGGCACGGTGCGTCTGGAGCGCCAGGGCTGGCCGGCCACGCACTGGGGCAGGGCGCGTGGTGCCACGGGTACGCCAGTGTGAGGCCCCGGCAGAAATTGGGCGTGGGGCTTTCCAGAAGCCAGTGCAGCTTGGAGGCAGCGAGAGTGGCAGCGCCGGAACCAGGGGAAGCGGTGACCTAGAGCAGGGTGGTGACAAGCTATGCGACGGGAGGGAAGCCGATGAGGTGGGAGCCGGAGACCTGAGGCCTGCTTGAGGGGGGGGGGGCGCTGAGGGTGAGGGAGCCGGAGGCGGGGAGGCTGAAGCGCAGAGGGGCGGCGGGGCCGGCTGAGAGACAGTGGTGAGGACGGGAGCGCCCTGCGTCCCACGGAAGGTCAGGCCTCGCCTCCCTGCCCGGTTCCCCTACCATGAGTCACCACAGGCCCAGTAGGCCGCAGCGATGACAGCACAGCATTCGGAGCAGCTCAAGGACCCCGGTGGCTGTCTGGGCCACAGCTGTTGCTTAATCGAGGGCAGGGCCGCACTGGGGGCGCAGCAGGGCCCAGGAGGGGGAGGACGGAGCTCACGTTCAGGGACCCCTGTTTGGGGGGCGGGTAGAGGAGGAGAGGGCTGCGCCTCTGGCAAGAGCGGGTGTCTGAGGGTGTGACCTCCACCAGCATCTGCCCCCGAGCCCACCCACCTCTGGACCTTTCCCTCTGTCACCCCCCGGAGCCCTCGAATGCCATCCGGGGGGTGCTGGGCACCTTCCGACCGAGTCTTCTCCAAGTGGGTGTAGAGGCCAAAAAGATAAAAGAGTTCCAAAAAGGAACAGGATCGTTCCTCTAGCTTCCCTTCTCGGAAGAACCCCAGGGAGTCCCTAGGCAGCTCTGTGGGGGCCACGGAGGCACCTAGCCGGCCCCTGGGGCCCTGGGGCCCAAGTGGAAGGTCTGGAACGCAGGCCTGGGAGGAGGGGCCCACCGGCTGGGCTGACCCATGGGTACCCTGCTTAGGGACAACTGTGGCACATTTTTGCTAAATGCCCCCCCCCACGCCCCCCACCCCCACCAGGACTCACACCTCACACGGCCTGTTGCTCGGTCTTCTCTCAGCAGCCCTGTTGGCCTGGGGTCTCCTCCCGGCGGCCAGCAGGCTAGAGGGCTGGGGACGCGGAGCCCAGCACTGCCGGTTTCCCCCAGGTCGCCGCGCGTTGGGAAGGGAGAGACACGGCAGCGGCGATCTGGGTCAGAGAAAGGTGCGTCCCGCAGGCTTCTGCCCTTCCGGTCTGTCCCCACCCGGCAGCCTTGTGCCCGGTGATGGCCCGTGTCACTTGTGGCCCCACGGGATCTGCAGCCTCTGGCTGCCACCGACCTGTCCCGTTACCTGCCTTCTCCTGAGCGTCACAACAATGGCTCTCTTTTCTCGATGCGCCCCTTCCAAGTGGCCTTCCCTGACCCCCAAAAGTGAAACCATATTCTCCATCAACTCTCTCATCTGCTGGGGACCTGTCTCCCAGCCAGAGAGCACAAGAATCCATTCAGTCCTGTCACCTCTCTGTCCCCAGGACAGACAGCCAGTGCAGGCACATAGTGATGCTCAGTGAGGATTTATCAGACGGCAAACGGGAGGGACGGGCAGCAGGAAGATGCACGGGGGTGGAGAGGACAGTGTGGTCTCTTGTCTGCCATTCTGTTCCCACATCTTCCCTCGATGAAGGCTGCTCCACGGGGAAGGAGTCTAGAGAATTAACACCTAGGTGCCCAAACTTATAAAATGTTGACCACTTTGGATGGGCATTTTCTGGGCTGCCTCTCTGCGTCCCAGACCTCACGGGCGGAGGGGACTGCCCGAGGCACGTGTGCTCTTTCTTGACAACGCGGGGCCAGCGTCCAGAGGAACTGAGGCCCCCACGTGTTCTGAGGCCCCTCGGGGCTGTAGGCATAGGGGAATGGTCCTTTTCTCCCAGAGACCCAGGCCGTGTCCTCCGAGCCGAGGCCGTAGGGCTCGGCGCTATTGTCTTTCCGCGGGCAGTTCTAATCAGAAACCTGGGGAGGCGGCCAAGTTCTGCTTCCAAGAAGATCCTTCTGAGCCCAGCGCCTCCCCAAAGGCAAAGCATCGGGCCCTACCAGGCCATGCTGTCAGGAGGCCTCTTGCTACTGTGAAGGCCAAGGCCGTGTGGCTTCTGGGGCTGCTTCCGTGCATGCTCTCAGTATGTGTGTGCGTGCGGGGCAGCTCCCGAATCCGTCGTCTGGAGCGCAGAAGGCCGCGGAGGGGAGCGGATGGCAGCGTGCTGTGGGGCAGCGTGATGGGGAGTCACCGGCGACCTGTGGCTGCTTCCCGCTTTCTCCTAGGTGCCCTGTCCGCCACCTCTCCCCTTCTACTCCCTTTCTCCCCTCCTTCCCCCTATTCCCTGTCTCCCTTCCCACTCCTGCCCTCCTTCTCCCTCCTTACTCCCTCCCTCCAGGCCACCCCCCCTTCCTTGCCCCAGCCCCCCAGGCGCCCTCAGGGCAGCAGAGACATCCTGCGCGCTAAGCCTTGACCTGGCTCCCAGCTAGCCCTGTCCACGGCTTGGCCTGTTTCCCAGCCCCCCGTGCACCCCTGAGCCTGAAACTGTGAGCCACAGAGGCTGAGCCAGAAGACCGCCACCGCCGCCACTGCGGGGAATTTCTACCTGCCATGGTGGGCCAGTCCTAATCAGGCAAGAGCAGGGAGCATGATGGAGTGGAGGAGCTTTCACTCAAGGTGGGGCGGAGACATGGGGAGAATTGTGGTGCGGATAACCCCCAACCCGTGCCACCGTTCAACCCCAACACATCGCCTCTGCTTCAGTGGGGGTTCCTAGACGGATTGGGAGGCGGCCGCAGATCGCTTCCGGGAGACCTAAGGCTTCCTCCTGCCCCACCTAAGCAAGTCGTCCTGCCTTGGGTGCTCATGCCAGGCAGGACTAGGGGACGTCCCGCCAGGTGGGCCCCGCAGGGCATGAGGGCCAGCGGCCCAGCCTCGGAGGTGAATTTTGCAATCAACAACTCATGGCTCAGACTAAGTGCAGATCTGCAGAGAATGTTCTAGAAGAGTGGACCTCAGTTTTGTCTCAACTTTGCCCCTGTCTTCTCACCTCTCTCCAGGTGTCCGTGCTCAGCCACGTCCCCGCCGCAGCTCCCTCCGCGACACCTCACCCAGACCCTGGGACCCCCGGTGGCCGCCTGCTCCCAGCCGAGGCTGCACCTGTGAAGAGGCCAGGCACGCTCTCCTCCCAGCACGACAGGCAGGATGGGCGACATGGCCAACAGTTCCATCGAGTTCCACCCCAAGCCCCAGCAGCAGCGGGAGGCCCCCCACGCGGGCGGCTTTGGGTGCACGCTGGCCGAGCTGCGGTCCCTCATGGAGCTCCGAGGCGCTGAGGCGCTGCAGAAGGTCCAGGAGGCCTACGGGGACGTCAGTGGGCTTTGCAGGAGGCTGAAGACCTCGCCCACAGAGGGTAAGGCTGCCGGGGCCGTGGGCCATCTGACACCCCCGCCCCAGTCTTCAAGGGGCGTCCCGAAGACGTTCCGTACCCCCCAGGGCAGGCCTGGCCAAGGCGGCGCTCCTGACCCTGACCGCGCCCTCCCGCGGCAGCCATGCCCCACCCTGCCCCCCAGCAGGAGATGCTCTGTGTGGGGTGACGAGGTCATCCTCCGGGTCGCGGGGGGGGCCTCGGGGAGCCCGTGCGCTCATCCCTGTGTCCAGTTAAGGGGCACAGGAAGAGGCGGGGGTGTAGGGGTCCTGTCTCTGGAAAGCGAGGGGAGCAGAGTGCTGAGCGCAGGTGCCGCTGGCCACGGGCCGTCCCACCAAAGGGCAAGCCTGAGGCACTGTAGATCTCAGGAGAGGGGCTGCAGGGAGCCTTAGGGAGGCTGAGGAACCTCCTCTAGAAGCTTCCAGAGGTAGAGGCCCGGCGGCCATCTTGGGTCCCTGCCGCTGCCCTGGAGCCCTTTCCCCTGCTCTGGAGGCCGAGCTCTGGCGTGTCCCGCACCAGCCTTCCCCAGCCCTGCCTGCCGGGTGTGCCGGGAAGCTGGGACCCCCAGGAGCCAGGCTTGGCCCCAGACTCCAGGAGTTCTGGGGTTTTCTGCCCCGGTGCCAGGCCTGTTCTCAGCCAGCGCGGATCGCTCGCAGCTGTCACACCTTTGTCTACCCAGGGCTCTGGCCATCACCCCTGTCCCCTGCTCCCTGGCCCTATCCATGTAGGGGGGGGGCATGTGGGCTGGAGCAGGGGGCAGAGATGGCCCACCCAGAACACGGTGGGCCCACGGGCCGGGCGAGAGGGCGCTCACCCAGCCGGGCCAGGAGCTCCCAGACCGGTGCGTTGTGTTATCGGGGCAGATGGCTTGGCTCAGGGCCAGAGGGATCTCTCTCCTCCCTCCTCCTTACCCCCCCCCCCAGGATTCGGGGCTAGGGGGGAGGCTGGGGTGGAGGGCCATTTAGCCACAAGGGCTCTGGCCTCTCCCAGATAAAAGGAAGCAGATGGGCTTCAGCTGGCAGCTCTTTCCTCTGCCTGTCAGGCCTTGTTAAATATTTAAAATGTCAAGGCCCCTGGGAACCTGCCTGATTCTGCCACAGCGCTCTCTGGAGCTTGCCCGGTGCCTGTGGAGGGGCAGGCATGGAGAAGGGCAAGCGCCCAGGTGGGCAGCCCGGCCGCAGCAGAGGGATCCAGCCAGGCCTGATCTCCACCCGAAGCATGGGCACTATGACGACTACTCCCCTCTCCAAGCCCGGGAGCCCCGGCCCCCAGCACAACTGCTGCCTTGGCCCCAGAGTGGTCGCCCAGACGTCCCCACTGTGGCCCAGACACAGTGGCTTCAGCTTTGGGCCCCTCCCAAAGCTGCACCCCAGGCCCCCACATCAATCCCCTGTTAAGGTGTGCTGGCAGGTTGGTGCTTGGGGGAGGGTGGGGAGTCTGGGGAGGGGCGTGGCGTACTGGGGGAGGGACTTCTGGCTGTTCCTGGCCATAAGCGCATCAGTGGGCTCAGCCTTTGTCGCTATCCGAGAGGATTCCAGAAGCCAGGGAACCTGGGTCTTGGGCCAGGCTCAGTGGTAAGCCCACCGGAGGGGCCCAGGTCCCAGCCCTTCCCCTGTCTGGCCTTTATGGGCAGTCATGGAAAGGAGAGGGCGGATTATGCAGGAACCGCACGCTGTGGTCCTAATCCAATTCCGATGGCATCTGGCTCTGGGTAGGGCGCTCATCTGTGTCCATGCCAACCAGCCGGCCCCCCGCCCCGGCGCCCTGGCCCCGGGCCACCGTTGGGGGCCTGCTGGTCAGGCACATGCTTGGCACGAGAGGGGCTGCGGCTGCCTTCTGGCGTCCACGTGAGCACCTGAGCAGCTGCCGGGACCCCGGAGCCCGACACAAAGACCACAGCCTGGGGCCGGTGTCGGGCAAGGGAGAGAGAAGCATTGCTAGAGCATCAAGGGCAGCTCAAGGCCAAGGAGCAGGCTGACGGTGGGAGGGAGGGAGGGAGGGGGAGGGAGGAAGGACTGGAGCCAGCTCGCTCCTGGGGAAGGGGCCCCAAGGGCCTGGCTTCCCTGGGGGACAAGCCGGCGTGGGGGGCAAGGCAGGCAAGATGCCGACTTACGGTGCCATGGGGACCCGTGCCCTTTCTCAGGCAGGGAGCGTGGAAACCCTGGCGGCCTGGGAAAGCCAGGGTTCAAGTGCCTCCCTAGTACTTACCCCACGTGTCATGTGTCTTGTAGCTTAAAGACACGGGTCTCAGTTGGGAGTGGGGCACAGGCCCTCAGCTAGGACCCCAGCCCCTAGGAGCCGAGGTCCTAAGCTTCTCCCAGACACCCCACTGGAAAGTTGCAGCCTCCAGAAACTTGAGCCCCGACAGGGCCCGGGCACCGCGAGGCCCCAGAGAGAAGGGCAGGGACAGCTGCAGCTCTGCTAGGTGGGGGGCACAGCATGTGATCGTCGCCAGCTGGGGGGATGTGCCAGGCTGTTGTCAGGCCTTCTGCCTCAGGTGGGCCCCACCCTGCCCCTCCCCCAAAGCCATATGTCCCTGCCTAGGGGACACCCACCGTCCTTCCTCCCAAGGCCTTTTGTGCTCCACTTAGCACTTCCTTGCTCTCAGGTCGCCTGGGGGCCAGGTCCCATGTGCCTTCCCAAGGCAGCTGGGAGCACCCCATAGGCTGGGGGCCCCCACCCCCTCCTGCCCTGCCAGTCGCTCCCTGCCCCCTCAGGAGACCAAAGGAGTCGCAACTCCTTGGGACTGGGAACTGCAAGCCACCATGTGTCCACTAGGTGTCAGTGTGGGGCTGGACACTTGGGGGACAGGCCTAGAAGGAAGTGGTATCCTGAGGGCAGAGGGCAGGCCCGGGGGACTTGTCCCATCTGCCTGCCCCAGGGGAAGGTGTTCAAGTGGGTATCTGGCCTTGGGCGGAGGTGGCCTGGATGTCAGTCCCACATGGAAGCTTCTGGTAGCTCTAGAGGCGGAGGTCCAGCAGGCTCCGTGCAGGCCTGGGTAGGAAGTAGGTTGTCCCAAGAATGGAAAGTAAGGTAAGGGCCCAGCTTCCAAATGCCAGAGCTCACCCCTCTGCGGGTGTTGATTCTGAGGCCCCCATCCCAGCCCCCGACGTGGTAGCTCGTCTGGGATGTGGAGGGCGCCTCCCGGGGCTCGAAACTGTAGATCAGGCCCCTCTCGGCCCCTCAGGCCTCTTTCACCATGCATTATCTGCTCCGGCCACAAGGGGTCCCCACTGGGACCGGCTTCCTCATTTTTGTCCTCTGCCTGGCGGCCAGGGGGCACGGTGGCATCAGCACGAATCACCGACAGTCCCATTAGCCTTGGAGGTGTTCACCACCTGCCACGTGTGCAGTCCCACAGGAGGCAGTAGGTGAGGGCGTGGGCAGGGCGAGGAGCCCACGTCCCATCCTTGCCCTTCACTGTGCCCGCTGCCGCTCAGAGCTCAAGGTTGGCCCCCCAGTGGGGTCTAGGGAAAGCATTAGGAAGGAGCCAGCGGTCTCCGGAGGACAGGCCATGAGAACCTCCTAGTGCCGTGGGTGCCAGGCCCGTGCTCAGCAGCGCGGGCGGAATGGACGAGGTCTTTGGGTTGCTGGAGCCGACCCTTCCCCAGACCCTGTCCCGCACACGCAGTTTGGCCGTGCCCCCCTCTGAGTGGCTTAGCCTCTGTGAGGCTCCCACCATCCTGGCCTGGGGTCCGGTGCACAGGGCAGCAGAGGAGTCCTGGGCTGCCAACAAGAGCTCCGGCTCATGGCTATGAGGCCCTTTCCCTCCCTGGCCTTGGTTTCCTCCTCTGGACCCTGGAGGGTTGGTATGAACGCGTCGGCCCACTCACAGCCCCTGTGCCCTCCAGCCTAGTCTCGTACCAAGCCCTGCACCCCTGGGAAGCCCTTGGCTGTTCCCATCCCGGGCCCGGCTGGGTCCCCTCCGCCCGCTCCCCATGTTGGGTGTCATTACATTCCTTCCCATCGGCCCTTTGAAGGGACCCAACGTAGCCCATCGACGTCCCAGGGCCTCTCCGGGGGAGGATCCGGCCGTCCGGCACGCCAGGGGCCCCACGCCGTTCTGGGTTGTGTCCGGGCAGCTGGAGCGCCCGCACTCCCACATATGTGCCCGCGGGGTTTGCGGAAAGGCCTGCGGTGCCGGGCCAGAGCCGGTCGGCCTTCCAGGAACTCTCGGGCCGGAGGCAGAGCCGGGCGTGCGGGCGAGTGGGGCAGGAAGGGGCAGGGCCTCGTGCGGCTGGTCTCGCCCATCCTCTTCCGCGTCCCTGCTCTCCATCCCTGCACCCCCCAGGCCTGGCCAACAACGCCAATGACTTGGAGAAGCGCAGGCAGATCTACGGGCAGAACTTCATTCCCCCCAAGCAGCCCAAGACCTTCCTGCAGCTGGTGTGGGAGGCCCTGCAGGATGTGACCCTAATCATCCTGGAGGTGGCCGCCATCGTCTCCCTGGGCCTTTCCTTCTACGCGCCACCGGGAGAGGAGAGCGAAGGTGAGCGGGGGGAGGGGGACCCGACGGGAGGGCAGGACCGGGACCTGAGCCGAGGGACCACAGCATGACTCTCCCGCCACCCTGTCCTTCCCTGCCGTCCCCGGGCACAGCATGCGGGAACGTGTCAGCCGGGGCGGAAGACGAGGGGGAGGCCGAGGCGGGCTGGATCGAGGGAGCCGCCATCCTGCTGTCGGTCACGTGCGTGGTGCTGGTCACGGCCTTCAATGACTGGAGCAAGGAGAGGCAGTTCCGGGGCCTGCAGAGCCGCATCGAGCAGGAGCAGCGGTTCTCAGTCATCCGGGATGGCCAGCTGCTGCAGGTCCCCGTGGCCACCCTGGTGGTGGGGGACATCGCACAGGTCAAGTACGGTGAGTGCCCCCAGGGCGGGCCTTCCCCCCGCCCCAGGAGCACGTGGGCCTTCGCCGGGGGGGGGGGGGGGCGCAGGGGCTGAAGGTGGGGGCTCAGGCTGGAGACAGGGCTGGGGTGGGTGAGTCTTCCCCAGAAAGGAGGAGACTGAGAGAAGAGGGCCCCGCACCCCGGGTCCGTAGACCGCACCCGGAGCAGGGGGGAGGCGGCGGGGAGGAAGGCCGCCTGGACCCACACCCGGCCTGTGCTTCCGGGTGCCTGGCTGGCCTCAGGAGACCTGCTGCCCGCCGACGGCGTGCTCATCCAAGGCAACGACCTCAAGATCGACGAGAGCTCCCTGACCGGCGAGTCGGACCACGTGCGCAAGTCGGCGGACAAAGACCCCATGCTGCTCTCGGGTGAGCCGTCGGGGCGCCGGGTGGGCGGCCAGTGGGGAGGCCGGGCCAGCTCAGTACCGCAGAGCCGTGGAGGCCACTTGGGCCGGCCATCCCGTCAGTCGGGGGCCTCCTGGGCAGCCCGTCTGGTCGGAGGCTCTGAAGACTTTGCCCCCCCCCCCCCGCCCAGGGGCCAGAGCGGCCTGTGGGAGGCACGATGGGGGCAGCTCCAGCCACGGGGACAGGAAATGGGTACTGCCAGCCCCGCAGGGCCCCTGGTCCCCTCCGCACAGCCCCCGCAGGCGAGGACTGGCTCTGGGTCAGCACGGCGCTGTGCTCCTCCCCAGCCCAGACACTCAAGAGCCAGTGGGGTAGCGTTCCCTTTCCAGAAGGTTTCGGCTTAGCCCCATGTTTATCCCAGTGCAAATGCAGTGGGAAGCAGGACAGAGAGACTGGAGGCCCCAGGTGAGCCCTGAGAGGACCTCGTCTCAGGCTTCTGGGCAAGCAGCTGCTCCTGTGTGGGCCTCCAGGCGCCCTCCAAGCCAGGGATGAGGCTTCAGCCCAGGCTTAGGGTCAACAGAGCCCCCAGGGGCCTCCAAACACTGAGTCCCTGTAGGAGAGAACCTGTAGCTGTTCTGCATGCCTCCCACCAGCAGGGCAAATCTCTGTCTTGGTTCCCCTGTGTTGCCAGGTACTCATGTCATGGAAGGTTCTGGAAGAATGGTGGTGACTGCCGTTGGTGTGAACTCCCAGACAGGCATCATCTTTACCTTGCTTGGAGCCGGTGGAGAGGAAGAGGAGAAGAAGGATAAGAAAGGTGAGGAAACAGTGACCTCCAGTTCCCAGTGCCAATGGGGCCTGGCCCTCTCTCTCTGCAGCCCGCTCTTTCTCTGGAGGGAGGGTGCTGCCGGGGACCCTGTGCCCGCGCTTGGGTGTGCTCATCCCCCATGGTAAGGTGCCGAGGGCCCCCGCCAACATGGCAGCCTGGGAAATGGGGGGTCATACAGCAGAACGGGCTGTGCTCCCCAGAAGCCTTCCCCAGCACATGGCCACCCTGCTGCCCCCTCTCGCCACTGCTCTGAGCCCCAGGCACGGCCAGTGGCTCCTCCAGTCCTCAGAGCAGGTCTCGGAAAACTACGGAGCTGTCCCCAGCGCCACCGCCACGCCAGAGTCCCAGTCCCAGGGTCAGGACCCCACCACCTTCCCTGATTCAGGCCTGTACCCGCTCACGACTCACTTTGCTCTGACCTGGGTCTCCCCTTGGGCTGCTCCTGCAGTCAAACCAGGTGGGGAGCAGAATTTTCTAGAAGTATGCCTCGGAGAGAATTCACTCGGGCCCACGAGAAGCACAAAGGGCCCGCACGTGTGTGGGGAGAGCATGTGACTGAGGCCAGCTGGTGACTGCGGCCACCAGCCCCCACTCGGTCGGTTCAGGACCCCTAGAGCCAGAAAACAAAGGGGGCAGGTCAGCAGAAGGAAGGAAGGATGTGCTAGTGTCCCCAGCCCTAGGCTACCTTGCTCCTGGAGGCAGTGAGAGATGACCAGCTATTGTCCAGAAGCTTCTAGGAGCCCTGCCCCCCTTCACCACACCACGCCTCCTCTCCCCGCAGGACTCGGTCTAGCTGCCGGCCACGGTGAGCTCACTAGGGTCCCTTGGCAGGCGAGCGGGTGGGGCGGTCAGCCCTGGGCCTCCGTCGGGGCTGGGCCGGAGTCCCCATCCCTCTCTCCGGGGAAGCCGAGCTCACTGCCCGGCGTCCCTCCATCGACGCCGTGATGGCTGGTTGGCAGGGCGCTCCTACCCCCCCCTTCATGGGCTTCCCCACCCCCCCGGCAGCTCTCTGCCCCTCCAATATCAGCGGTCTTCGGGACTTGACGAAGGTCTCCAACCCTGACAAAACCCCTCAGTGCCCCCAGGTCCTGCCCTGGCTCACCTAGGCTGAGCACCTTCACCAGCGGGCTTCCTGGAGGAGGGCAACCCTGAGGGGGGCCCAGGAGGGGAGCAGAGCTGGCCCCCACATTTCCCCATCAAGGTCTCAGCCCAAGGCCACACCCAGCGCCTTCCCCTGGCCCGCGTCCTCACCCTCGCTGCCTCTCGACCCCGTCTATCAGCCCAGTGCTCCCGGTCCACCCGCTCCCTTCCGACCTGCTTCCTGCCTTTTGGCCTTGACTCCTACTCACCCTTCTGCTCGGGGTGTCCTCCTTCCCCTCCTCCCCTCCCTCGGCTTCTGTCTTCCTCTTCCTGTAGTGCTCATCCCACACCTCCCTCCCTCCTCCAGAGGCCCCGTGGGTCTTCTCTGCAGCCTCTGTCCTTTTTGTGGGCCCCCAGGGCCCCAGAGTTTTCAGCAACGACTCCTCCTTGTGCTGTATTGTCACCGTGTGTCTACAGGTGTCTCCTCTGCCCCCAGAAATCTCCTTCCCCTTGGAACCTCCCCACCCTCACAGGGGGCCCAACCTACACCCCGGCCCAGCGCTCTTCACCTTGGCCTTGGAAGCCACTCCCGGCCCGTTCATGGATGGCCACCCCCCGCAGGCCCGCCTGGGGCCCAGAGCATTCCACACCCCTGTCGCTCCCTCCAGGGCTAGGTGCCCAGCGCCCAGGTGCCAGGCGGGCACCCGAAGCTGGCAGGCTTCTAGAGTCTCGCTGCTTTGTCCCTCCAAAGCACTGATAGAGCTAGCCGCCGGCTGTGCTGCGGGGGGCTGACCTCCAGGCCAGCAGGGGCTAGGGACCCCCGAGGTAAAGCGCTCGTGCTGCTTCTTGGGGCAAATGCACATCACAGCTTGGGGACCCTGCTCAAGGTGCCGGAGCTGGGAGCAGACAGCTCAAGGCTCCAGCTCCCCATGGTGCTAGGCTTTCTGGAAGCTTCCCACTGCCGGGCCACGCATGACCCACGGTTTGCCCATGGCTGCCTCGGGGGGTTCACTGGAGGGCTGGGGCCTCGGTCAGGAAGCCCAGAGTGTGGCGATGGGGCATCAGAGGATTCCGGGGGGCCCGGAGCCCTCCCCCATCCCTCCCCGCTTTCCACTGTGCTCCGTGGCCTCGCCATCTGTGCCCGCCCCCCCCAACCGTCCCATGTGGCTGTGCCGGGACCGCGCGGATGTTCTCAAGGCTTCGTGTCTGTTGTTCCTCTTCCGTCGCAGGCAAGCAGCAGGATGGGGCGATGGAGAGCAGCCAGACCAAAGGTAATGCGCGCCCTGCGCTCAGGGCGGGGTGGCAGAGGGTGTGGCCCGGGGGGGGGGGCCGCCCGCCTCGGGTGCAGGAGCAGCGCCCAGAGAGCAGGTGAGTGGGGCCGGAAGTCGGCAGGGATGCCCTGTGAGCCGGCTTCCCGGCGAGGCGACTGAGGCTCAGGCCTGCGGGTGTCCCAGCTCAGCTGGACCTTTGAGGCAGGGTGACGGGTGGCCATCTGACACCCACTGTCCTCTCAGCCCGAATGCTTGGTAGGTGCGGAGACTCTGCGATGGGAGGGGGCTTGTCCGTGCTCGGGCGCGGGGGGGCCGGGGAAGGCAAGGTGGCTGAAGCAAGGTCACAGTGCAGAGACACAGGCCCAGGGGCAGGACTGCAGTGCCTTGTGGGACCGGGGGACCCCGAGACCAAGACAGGGTCCGACACGGGTAGGAAGTCCGGAAGCAATAAGGAGCAGCCGACAGAGGGACGGGGTGGGAGGCATGGGGAGGCGGTACCAGGAGCACCGAGAGCCCCGTTGTGTGGGGACAGGAGTGGCGACAGAAGGAGTGGTGGGGTCGGGTGCCCCCTCCAGGTGGGGCCCGGACAGGCCACCTGCTCCAGACCGAAGGCAGACAGGCAGCTAGAGGAGAGGCACGAAGACCCCGCGAGGAGGGAGAGGCGCCCGCTCCAGAGGCTGCTGGGAGGTGTCTAGGACGCCAGTGGGCTAGTGGGTCAGCTCAAGGTTCTGGAACGTTCCCTGGGCCCCAGGCCTCTGCTGTCAGGTATCAGGATTTGGGGCCTTATGGGCCCGGCCACCCTGTCTGTGTGCACAAGTTACTTGCGCTTGCGTGTGTCCTCTTTCCACCCCGAGAGGCCCGAGAGAACCGACTCAGGAAGGCCTGGGCTGCCGAGGGGACAGGAGGGAGAGGAGGGAGCCCCCGGGCTGTGTCCCACTTGGAAATCAGAGAGCGCCCCCAGGGCCCTGTTTCCTCTCCGTGAGCGCGGCTTGCGCTAGTAGCCGTAGCCGCCGGGCCCTGACTTTGGCTCTGGGCTTCCTCCGTGCGCAGCTAAGAAGCAGGACGGGGCAGTTGCCATGGAAATGCAGCCCCTGAAGAGTGCGGAGGGCGGGGAGATGGAGGAGCGCGAGAAGAAGAGAGCCGGCGCGCCCAAGAAGGAGAAGTCGGTCCTGCAGGGCAAGCTCACCAAGCTGGCCGTGCAGATCGGGAAAGCAGGTGCGGCCGCCACCGGGGGGCGCCAGCGAGGCCAGACCGCGGAGAGCCAGCGGGAGTGGGAACGGGCGTTAAGTGTGGGCCAGGCAGCCGGGGGACCCACCCGGGGCCGGCAGAGGCCATCGGGGTCTGCGGCCGCCCCCCGTCAGAGAGCATGGGTTCCAAGCCTCCGCAAGGCTGGGCCGCGGCGGGGGGGGCACCCCTGCGTGGACGGAGCTGGCCGTGACTGCAGCCTCCCTTACGTCCCCCTCGTCCCCCTCGTCCTTGGTCTCTCTCTCCCTCACTCCGCTAACTCCCCATCCCACCCCCACCCTCTGTGGCTCCCGCGCTCCCCCCGCCCCCGCAGGACTGGTGATGTCTGCCATCACTGTCATCATCCTGGTCCTCTACTTTGTGATCGAGACCTTCGTCGTGGACGGCCGGGCGTGGCTGGCCGAGTGCACGCCCGTGTACGTACAGTACTTCGTGAAGTTTTTCATCATCGGCGTCACTGTGCTGGTCGTGGCCGTCCCGGAGGGCCTGCCTCTGGCCGTCACCATCTCCTTAGCTTACTCCGTCAAGGTAATAATAACAAACGCATCGGAGTGAGAAACCCTTGATGCCCGGATATGCACCCAGAATCGGACTTGGAAGCCATTCAGCAACTTGGCGTGATGTGGACTGGAGAAAATTTGGGATCAGTCAGGGGAAGGGGGGGTGCTGAGCAGGGGAGCGGTGAGATGAGCTGGAAAGCAGGCAGGCGGCGGGAGGGACCTGGCATCGGCGGGATGAGGGCAGGAAGTTGAGCGTGCTCGTGCCACTTGCAGAAGTGGGTGCAGGAGGAAAATAGGTGATCAGGAGAGGGCTGAGGACACTGGGGGACAGTGGGTGGAAGATGGCAGAGACCGGGGATGATCTGAGAGGGGCCTACAGGTAGGGGGGTTGTCCTGGGCAGCGGGGAGGCCCCAGGTGCACTCCGGGGAGAGCAGCTGCCCCGGGATGACCGCTGGGCCTGTCTGATGAGGGTCCTCCCAGCCCGCAGCCGACAGAGCCCCCTGGGCTGTGAGTGCCACGCGGAAAGCCGGCAGGGTCGAGCAGAGTCACACGTGACATGCCGACGACCTCTTCCTCCCCTACCCCGTGGGCCCACCTTTCCGAGGCCAGCTGGCTACCCAAACCCCCGTCTGTGCCCTTTCCAGAAAATGATGAGGGACAACAACCTGGTCCGCCACCTGGATGCCTGTGAGACCATGGGCAATGCCACCGCCATCTGCTCAGACAAGACGGGCACACTCACCACCAACCGTATGACCGTGGTCCAGTCCTACCTCGGTGACAGCCACTACAAAGAGGTTCCAGCCCCCAGCACCCTGACCCCCAAGGTCCTCGACCTGCTGGTCCACGCCATCTCCATCAACAGTGCCTACACCACCAAAATACTAGTGAGCAGAGAGCAGGCAGCCGGCCGGGCCAAGCTGGGGTGGGAGGGCACAACGTGCGGCTTCTAGAAACCCCTTCCAAGCCCAGTGCACGGTGGGAAGCCTGCCCATCCAGGCCCCGTGGAGGCCGTCCTCGGCTCCCTGCCAGACGAGGTGTCCCTAGAGACGAGGGGGCCGCGGCCGGGCGGGGGGCGCAGACTCGGCCCCCTGTGCCACACTTGCTTCTCCTTGCCTCGCAGCCTCCGGAGAAGGAAGGGGCCCTCCCGCGCCAAGTGGGCAACAAGACGGAGTGCGCCCTGCTGGGCTTCGTCCTGGACCTGAAGCGCGACTTCCAGCCTGTGCGGGAGCAGATTCCGGAAGATAAGCTTTACAAAGTCTACACCTTCAACTCGGTCCGCAAGTCCATGAGCACGGTCATCCGCATGCCCGACGGCGGCTTCCGCCTCTTCAGCAAGGGCGCCTCGGAGATCCTGCTGAAAAAGTGAGCGGGCGCCGAGGGCCGGCCTAGGGCCGGGCACCGCGGGGACTGGGGGCCAGCCCCGCCATGCGGGCTCCTGGGGTCGCTCTCGCGGGAAAGCAGACGGAACGTCAAATTGGCCACTGTAATCGCTTTAAAACGCACAGCGGGGCGGCACGGAGTGTATTCCCAGAGTTGTGCACTTGCCGAACGTTCTCATCACCCCCCAAAGGCTGTTTGCATTTCTTCTTTGGAGAAAAGGCTATTCGAGTCCTTTGCTCATCTTTGATTGAGTTGTTGTTTCGTTATTGATCGGTTTTCTTATGCTGCAAGAGCTCTTGCAGTACCGCCGGACACGAGGTCCTTGACACACGTGATTCGTAAATACCTGCTCCCTCCCCGCAGGCTGTCTTTTCACTCTGCCCATTGGGGTTTTTTTTTTCTCTTCACCCTCTGGATTCATCTCTGGATGCACCAGTGTCTTCCAGTTTATCTCTTGGTTTCTTGTGTCGCTTGTGTGGGATTTCTGTTAGAGGTGATGAAAATGTTCTAAAATTGGCTGCAGTGACGGTGGCACACGTCTGGGAATTATATCCCAATAAAGCCTCCAAGCACCCCACCCCCCAAGTCCTCCCTTCCTGCCGAGCCACCTGCTAAGACACCAATGTTCTCCCCCAAAACTGTCCAGGCACAGACTCCCCAGGGGCAAAGGCCACCTCCTCCCTGAAGCCGTCTGGCCGCATCCTGGCTGGATCGGGAGGCCTCAGCCTTCTTTGCGTGCTTCCCTTCTCCTTGGGCTAAAAGCCCAGTTTCTGTAGTTGGGCCCTCGGCTCTGCTCTTTACTGGCAGGTGAATGTCAAGTCGCCCCCCCCCTGCCAGAGCCTCAGTTCCCTCCCACACAAATACTTCCCTCCTGGGAATGTTGTGAGACTTCCGTGAGTGAATCCACAAAAAGGCGCTCTCCTTGCCTAACCAAGTCTGTGACTTTCCGGCTCCTGGGGCTGCCGGGACCAAGGACCATAAACCTGACGGCTTAAAAACAGAGAAACATGTTTTCTTTTCTTTTTTCTTTTTTTTAAAAAAGATTTTATTTAGTTTTTTGACAGAGAGAGAGACAGGGAGAGAGAGAGAGCACAAGCAGGGGGAGTGGGAGAGGGAGAAGCTGGCTCCCTCGGAGCGGAAAGCCCGATGCGGGGCTCGATCCCAGGACCCTGGGATCATGACCTGAGCCGAAGGCAGAAGCTTAACCGACTGAGCCACCCAGGTGCCTGAGAAACCTGTTTTCTCACAGTTCTTGGGTCCAGAAGTCCGTGGTGAAGGGTGGGCAGGTCCCTCCGAAGCTGCCAGGGGGGTTTCTTCATTGTCTCTTGCAGCTTCTGGCGATGGCCAGCAGTCGTGGGCGTCTCTGAGCCTATAGCTGTGTCAGCCATATCTCTGCCCAGGTCCTCACGTTGCCTTGTCCTCGTGTGTTTCTATGTCTCAATGTGTCCTCTTTTTATAAGGACACCAGTCATGGGATTAAGGGCCCACTGTCAAGCAGTATGACCTCATCCTAACTTTGCAACAACACTATTTCCAAATCAAGTCCCATTCTGAGGTTTTGGGAAGAACATGACGTGGCGGTGTGGGGGTGGGGGACGACGGGCACCGTTCGGGCCCCGCGGAAGCAGACCGCCTCCTTCCCCGAGCAGCCTCCCTGCCACGCAGGATGGAGAGCCCAAGCCTCTCAGTCGGTCCAGCTCCCCTTGCCTCGCTGGCACCAGCGCGCGTTGCTCTGTCCCCACCCCAGGTGCACCAACATCTTAAACAGCAACGGCGATCTCCGCGGCTTTCGCCCCCGGGACCGTGACGACATGGTGAAGAAGATCATCGAGCCCATGGCTTGCGACGGCCTCCGCACCATATGCATTGCCTACCGGGACTTCTCTGCCGCTCAGGAGCCCGACTGGGACAATGAGAACGAGGTCGTGGGCGACCTCACCTGCATAGCCGTCGTGGGCATCGAGGACCCCGTGCGGCCCGAGGTAGCCACCCACTCGTGCGCAAGCGGCCCCGGTTGTTGGACAGGTCGGGGGGTGGCCCTTCTTCCCGTGCGGCCTCCACAGCATGGCCCCTTTCTCCTGCCTTCCCTGCTACCACACGCCTTCCTGCTGGAGTCCAGAAAGGTCAGGAAAGGTGGGCCAGGGCAGGGTCTCGGGGTCCCCCAGGTCAGATGTCCCCAGCACACGCGATCCCCCTCGCCCTCCCGCCCTCACCCCGCAGGACCGATGGACTGGAGGGAGCGGTGAGGGAGAGGGAAGAGTCAGGCACCACTCCCAGGGCTCTGGCTCGGAGACGCGGGTGGATGGCCATGCCATCACTGGGCTGCGAGTCCGAGGGGACACAGGTTTGGGGGGCAGGAGGCAGTCCTTGGTCGAGGCTCTGGTTGGGGCCGAGTGAGGCTCGGGACCTCCCCACGGAGACGTCAAGTGAGAGAGGAGCGCTCAAAGCGGAAGGAAGGTCCTGGCAGGAGAGATTCCAGAAGCATCCTTATGTGAGTGTGAAGCTAGGACAGAAACGTGAGCCGCCCTTAGGATTGCTGACACGAGGAAGGAGAAGCTTCTGGGCCCTCCTTCAGGACACGGGTCTGCATTCACACATTGGCTCACGCACCAAAGGCCATCGATTCCAAAGTCAGTGAGGCCGGAAGCCTGCCTGGGAGGAAGCAGACGGCAGCAGCCAGAGGCACAGGTCTAGCCGAGGGCGACGGCGCGGCGAGCAGCCTAGGAGAGCACGGGGACAGAATGCTGCCGTGGGTGATGGGGCCAGCCCTGTGGACACGGGGTCTGGGCCTTTGCCTTCATCGGACGGGGAAGAAACTGAGGCACAGAGGAGGAGGCCTGTGTCCACACAGCAAAGCCGAGTCACAGAGCTGTGTTGCCCTTGTGTAGACCTGGCGGCCTTCCCCTTCTGAATGGAGCCGCCCACCGTCCCCCCCCCCACACCCCCCTGCATGGCTGCAGGCCCCTGGCCGGCGCTCAGTGCGGCTCCTAGGGGGCTGGGTGACCCCGGAGGGCAGCGTTCGCATACTCCCAGGACCCCGACCCCCGCCATAACCAGCCTGCCCCCGCTTCCACCTTCGCTACTTGTCCACCTGCTCCAAGTCCCCTAACGAGTAGGGGAGAGTACCTTACCCTGGGAGACCTGTGGCTCCAAACGTCTCGGGTTTTATATTGGGTAAAGGAGTGGGCCGGAGGGGGGACAAGTGAGAGGGGCCCAGAGTGTGGCCACAAGACAGCTGATGGCCAGGGGCCTGCCCTGAGTCAGGGCCCCGAAGGGACAGGCCTGCCGTCGGCTTTGCCATCTGGCAGGGGAGCTGGGGACACAGGTTCCTTTCTCATTCTTCCAGAGCTGACCGACATGGCCACCTTGCCAGCCACCTGGTAAAGCGGGGCCACTCCCGGCTCAGCAGCCCTGGATCTCCGTTTCGCGGTGGGATTGAGGTCAATGGAGCTGGGCGATTTCTGTGCTCCGCTTTCCAGACACGACTCCAGTGGCGCCCTTACTCGTGGCGTCGGGGCCTGGGTCCGAGTCGTCGCTGGTCCTGGGGCCCAGCCCAATGAAGGGAGCACCCGGTTGCTGCCGATCTGGATGGAGGACAGGGGACAGCCCAGACACACGTGTGTCTTGCCGCAACGGCCACCCCCACCTCTCCTGTCTCTTCCAGGTCCCCGAAGCTATCCGCAAGTGCCAGCGCGCTGGCATTACGGTCCGCATGGTGACCGGGGACAACATCAACACGGCCCGGGCCATCGCGGCCAAGTGCGGCATCATCCAGCCTGGGGAGGACTTCCTGTGCCTGGAGGGGAAGGAGTTCAACCGGCGCATCCGCAATGAGAAGGGCGAGGTAGTCCCGGGCCCCGCTGCCCTCCCCGCTCAGTCCCCCCCCTCTGCTCGGCACCCCCCACCCAGGCGCTGCAGCGTCTGTGTGCTTCCCTCCCAGATAGAACAGGAGCGTCTGGACAAGGTGTGGCCCAAGCTGAGGGTCCTCGCCCGATCGTCTCCCACCGACAAGCATACTCTGGTCAAAGGTAAGGGAGCGCGCCCCCTCCAGCCCACTGCTGCCCCTCCCCCTGCCCGGGGTGCCATGCCACCGGCTGGCTGCGGTCGGCCCCCAGACTCCCAACGCCAAGCTCCAGGGCCTGCCTAGGAAGTGGGGTTCCGGGCTGCAGACGTGCTGAACCTCAGTCTCCCCCTCAGGAAAGTGGGGGTAATGATGGCCGACACGCCAGGGCCCACCTCTCAGCTTCTCCGGGCTAACAGCACGAGTGGAAGACGCCAGTAGAGGATGGCCTCTCGTTGTAACAGATGGGGAAACTGAGGCCCAGGAGAGGGAGACATTTCTCCAAGCCACACAGGGCTGAGCCCCTGCCTTCCACCCAGTCCCACCCCCGGGTATCATCTCCCTGGGCGGTGGGCCAGGCCGGGAGGAGGCGGAGCGGGACTGCTGCTCAAGGCCTGGGGACCTCACCGCGAAGGCGGCCAAAGCACGGAGGATTGGGGGCAGTTGGCACAGTCGCAGTCCCGAAGGGTTTCCTGAGTCAACCAGTCCCCCCCAGCCCCCAGGCAGGAACCCAGGCCACAGACGCCCCCCTGTGCGTTCCAGGGATCATCGACAGCAACACTGGCGAGCAGCGGCAGGTGGTGGCCGTGACCGGGGATGGCACCAACGATGGGCCAGCCCTCAAAAAGGCAGACGTGGGCTTTGCCATGGTAAGCCTCCCGGTGCTGACCTGGCTCAGCGCACCAGGTAGGGCCTCGTGTCGCTCTGTAAAGCCCGGCCTTGCCGCCCGGGTGGCCGGCGCCGGCCCCGCGGCCTTCTACAGCGAGCCGTGTGGAAACCCAGGGGGCCCCTTTCCCCGCCACTGAGGAGCGCCTGCGCTCTGCCACCTGATGGCAGCCCCCCATGGACAGGCACCAGGGGCCCTAGCCAGTCCTTCCCAGAGCCCGGGACCCAGAAGGGGACTGAGCCGCCGCCCACAGGCACCGCGAGCCCCGAGCTGAGCTGCCGGGGACCCAGCTCGGGCCGGCAGACAAGGTGCTGTACGCGGCTCCGGCTGTCCCTGCGGCGGGGTCTCCGAGCAGCCAGGACGGCGGCCGTCCCCCAAGCACCCGTGCGTGGGCTGGGAAGACGGGTCCTTGCGCTGCCGAAGGCATCCCCACCCAGGACTCACGGAGCTCCTTGTACAGCAGGCTGACCCTGGACACAACCCTGGTCGGTGGCCACACGGTGGCAGCCGGGCCTTGTACATGAGGCCACTTTGGTGGCCCTGGTGGCGGCACCCTCTTTGCTTATGAGCAAAGCCCCTTCCTTGCCCTGAGACAACCTGCCACTTGGCGTAGGAAGTCTGGCTACATGAAACCAGATCTCTTTCGAGCCTCGTTTGCAAGGCAAGCCGGGCCACAAGCCCCGGCGGGCTGAGTGATCACGGGGGCCAGAGAAGGGGCCCGTGGACACTGCGTGTGTGTGTCCCCCCCCACCCAGGGCATCGCAGGGACCGACGTGGCCAAGGAGGCCTCAGACATCATCCTGACTGATGACAACTTTACCAGCATCGTCAAGGCCGTCATGTGGGGCCGCAACGTCTACGACAGCATCTCCAAGTTCCTGCAGTTCCAGCTGACCGTCAACGTGGTGGCCGTGATCGTGGCCTTCACAGGCGCCTGCATTACTCAGGTGGGCACGGGGGACCACTGTGCCCGAGGAGGACCCCGGGCTCTCCGTCCCAACAGTGTGCGGGCTGACGGGCGCCTGCGCAAGGGCTCGGCTGCAAGAGCCAAGCCTTTGCTTTGTTGCACGTTTTTTGGGGGTTTTTTTGGTAATTGAAATAAAAGTCACATACCGATAAGTTCACCACTTGAGAGTAGACACACTTCGGTAGCATTTCATACATCCCCGTGCGTGCAACCACGAGCTGTGTCTCTTTTCTGAACACTTTCGTCGCCCCTGAGATGACCCCGTCCCCAGTAGCGGTCACTGCCCTTCCCACTCCCCCAGTCCCGGGCCCCCATGGATCTACTTTCTGTCTTTACAGACTTGCCCATTCTGGAACATTCCATACAGATGGAATCAAATAACATGTGATCAGCATTGGCTTTTCAAGGTCCATCCATGGTACAGCATGGATCGGCACTTCGTCCCTTTTGATGGCAGAATAAAGCGCCATTGTTTGGAGAGAGCGCGTTTCACTTGTCCCTTCCTCCATCAGTGGGCATTTGGGTCATTTCCATGTTTTAGTGACTGTGAATAACGCTGCCGTGAACGTGCGTGTGCAGGTCTGCGTGCGGACCTTTCATTTCTCTTCGGTACGGGTCTCAGAGAGGCACTGCAGCTCCACGGGGTAGGCCGTATTTGAACCTTTGGAGGAGCCTCTTCCCCGTTTTCCATAGTCCATTGTCCCCTTTAGTGAGTGTCCAGAATTCGTCTCCCTTTGAAAGGTTTTTGTAATGGAGATAAAATTCACGTCACGTACAGTGCGCTGTAATAGCCGTCTGGAGGGGCGTGCCTCAGCGACACTCGTGCGCTCACAATGTCGTGCCCGCTAAAGCTGGTACCCCCCTTCCCCCAGCTCCTGACACCCACTCACCCGCTCTCTGGCTCTGTGGATCTGTCACTTCTGGAAGTTTCGTAGGAATGGAATCGTACAGTATGTAGCCCTTCGCGTGTGCCTTCTGTGAGGCGGATTTCTAACGGACTCGGAGGTGATGAGAAGGAAGGTGCAGGGCAGACCCCCTGGGTGCGGGAGGTCAGGAGAGCACCCATCGCAGTCTGGGGCAACCCTCCCGCTGACGACTGGGAGCCCGCCCCCTAGGTCACTGCCACCAGGAGGGAGAAGGGAGACTGGCAACATCTTAAGCGCAGGAATGGGAAAGTGCAGCGACAACTCGTAACAGCGGGCGTGGGGATGTCAGTTTTCTGGGAAGCTCAGATTCGCTGCGCCTCGTGCCAGTGACACGGCCCCCAAGCTGAGCCCGGGGGCCGGGGCCCGCGTGAGGGTGACCGCCCGCTCTCCACAGGACTCTCCGCTCAAAGCCGTGCAGATGCTGTGGGTGAACTTGATCATGGACACGTTTGCGTCTCTCGCCCTGGCGACGGAGCCGCCCACCGAGGCGCTGCTGCTGCGGAAACCGTACGGCCGGGACAAGCCCCTGATCTCGCGCACCATGATGAAGAACATTCTGGGCCACGCGGTGTACCAGCTCACCATCATCTTCACGCTGCTGTTCGTCGGTACGTCCCGCCTGGCAGTGCAAGGGACGGATGAGCGCCAGGAAGCCAGGTCCCCGTGAGAACCGTCCCCTCCCTGCTGGCCCTCTGTGTGCGCCCCGGCGAGGGGTCACAGGCCCCCCGAGCCGCTGAGAAACTGAGAGAGCAGCAGTAGGAGGTGAGGCAGAGGAAGGAAGACAGAGAAGAGGAAGGAGAGGCCGGAGCAAAGGAGGGAGAACCGGGAGAGGAGGAGGAAGGAAAGGCAGGAGGAGGGAGAGCGGAAGGGGGAGGAGGGAAGGGGAAGAGGAGGACGAGGAGGAAGCCCAAGGGGGATACGGGAAGGGAGGGGAAGAGAGAGGAGGAGGGGGGAGGAGGACTCAAGGTCAGGAAGCAAGAAGGGGGTGAGGGCAGGGAGAGAAGGCCTCCCCAGTGGCAGCTCTGCGGCTGCTGGTGAATCTGGCAATTTCCGTCTTCGGCACCGGGGCAGGGTCTGTTGGTCTGCCTGTTCGTGGCCCCTCTCCCTTACGTCAGGGCACTCTGGGCGAGCCCCCAGAGCCATCCTCCAGGAAAGTGCTTGCCAGGGGACAGCAGTCACAGTGCGGGGGGACCGCAGATGTCCGGAACCGGGGGTGGGGACAGGGCTCCTGTCAGGGGGCCCTTCTCTGATTTCTTCGGAGCGGAAGCCTCTTGCGCCCTGCCTGACGGCCGCCGCCGGGCTGCCGGGGCTCAGGGACAGGGCCGAGGGGGCCAGCCCGCAGCCTCTGATGCCTCCCCAGCCCACCCCCAGCTGGACCTGGCATGCACGTCTGTCTTGGCGTCTTCTTCCTGCCCGGGGCTGTCTGCACCGGAGCCGCGGGCCAGGCCGCGGCCGTGAGCTCCCGCTGTGGGGCAAGACCCCGTACTTTCCCTCGGCCGTCTCAGCCCCGGCACAGACCCCGCGCCCCTCACGTGCCCCTTGGCTTGCAGGGGAGCTCTTCTTCGACATTGACAGCGGGAGGAACGCACCCCTGCACTCGCCGCCCTCGGAGCACTATACCATCATCTTCAACACCTTCGTCATGATGCAGCTCTTCAACGAGATCAATGCCCGCAAGATCCACGGCGAGCGGAACGTCTTCCACGGCATCTTCAGCAACCCCATCTTCTGCACCATCGTCCTGGGCACCTTTGCGATTCAGGTAGGAGTGACCCCACTCTTACAGCGGACAGGGGAGCAGGGGCACCGTGCCCCGCCCCGGCTAGCGGCCTGCCGGTCCCGCTCAGAGGCGGCTCTGCCCCTCCTGCCTTCCCAGCGTTGCCTGTGACCCCCGTGTCCTCTGTGCCCATCTTCAGAACACCGTGGCCTTGCCCTGGCTTCACCTGCCGGGTTGCAGAGAGCCTCGGTGGGCCTTACGCACAACGAACCTCCTCGTAGTTCCCTCCGCGTGTGCCACTCCCGTCTCCAGCACCTGATTCCTGGCTGGGAGGCCACCAGAACTCCAGAAGTTTCCTTTGGACAAACCGGCCTCTGCCTGCCACCGTGCTGGGGACGGGCTGGTCAGTGAACCCTTCAGGAGAGGCCTTTACGGTGGTTTCTGGGGGAGAAACTGAGGTGGGGGGAGCTGGCTGAGGACTCGCTAGGATGAATAATTTCGGGGTTCTGGGGGACATAGGACTGTCTCTGGTGGTCTGGGCCCTGGCCCTGGGTAATTAAGGCAGGAGCAGTGGCCTGGGAAGGAGGGCACAGACACGGGGGTGCTTGGAGCGCGGGCTCGGGATCGGTCGGTCTGTCTTGACAAAGCTCACCCCAGGGAGGGAGGCAGCAGGAGGCCCAGGCAAGGCTAGCTGGGCAAATGTTAAAGCCTCGAGTTTCCAGAAGCTGGAAATGTGGTCCCCGAGGGCTGGAGGAGGGGCCTCCGTAGTTGTGCCCGGCTGGGGCCCGCCGCCGGACCTGCCTCCCTCCCACCTCACCCCTGCAGATCGTCATCGTCCAGTTCGGCGGAAAGCCCTTCAGCTGCTCCCCCCTGTCCACTGAGCAGTGGCTCTGGTGCCTGTTCGTCGGCGTCGGGGAGCTGCTCTGGGGACAGGTGAGTGTCTGCCTTGTCCCCCTTTCCCAGCCCCAGCCCTTACCTGTCTCCTCTCCGACAGCACCAGTGACGGGCGTGATGTGGGGGGTCGGGGCGCCCCGGGGCCCGTGCTCAGGCAAGCAGTCGGTATGTTCAGGGTGGGCAGCACCGCACAGAGGACTCAGGCCTGGGCCGTGTCACCACGCAGGGGCAAGGCCGCGGGTGACAGTGTCAGAGAGAGAAGGCAAGCGGCCATGGCTGGGATGTCACCAAGCCCCAGCAAAATCACCCACCTCTCCCCTTTTCGTGAGAGGAGCCAAAAATCGTCCCCTAACATGGGGTGGCTTGGAAACTAAGCAACACATGGCTAAATCCTCCAAGGGGCAAAGAGAAAGCGTCGAGGGAAATGGAGACATGCTTTGAGAGGATGGAAAGCGAGAGCCGGACACCTCAAGGCCTTGGCAGTTAAAGCCACGTGCGGAGGGAGGCTTGGGGCAGCCAAAGATGACGTTAGGAAGAAAGAGCCCAGGCCGCGGGTGCACAAGAGGCTTCCGAAAGCATCGCTCTGCGGTTCTAGAACATTGGTGTGGGAGGTCAAGTCCGAGATCCTAAGCAGGGCCGGGGCCGGGAGGGACCAGACGGGAGCTTCTGGGCCCCCGGCCGGCGGAGGGCCTGCAGCCGTGCCGTGCCGCTCCTCCCGCGGCCTGGCGTGACAGCCCGCCCCGGGCCCCGCCACCGGGGAGGCCTCCCTGAGCGGTGCTGTCCGGGGACCGGGGTGCGGGGTCGGTCCCGTCGGCCTGGAGCTCCCGCGGGGCTGACCTCGGTCTCTGCACACCCCCGTCCCCCTGGAACACGAAGCTGAGACATGTGGCCCAGCTCAGCCCCGGGGAGACCCTGGGAGTCTCTGGAGAATGGCATTTGACCCCAGGCATGCAGCCTCGGGGAGCAGAGAAGTGTCCTGGTGACCTGGGTGTCCCCCCACCCCAGGTCTGCCCGCAGGGGAGAGGCATCGCGGAAGCCATGGGGCATAGACACCGGCCTCGGCCTGTGTCACAGGGAGGTGGGCGTCTGGGTCCCTTGCGGGCCCCAGCAGAGCTCCCACCCTGAAGGGACCAGCCGTGCTGTGACAGCCACCCGTCTCTGCTGTCCCTCACCTCTGGCCCCCCAGGTCATCGCCACCATCCCCACCAGCCAGCTCAAGTGCCTGAAGGAAGCAGGGCACGGGCCCGGGAAGGACGAGATGACTGACGAGGAGTTGGCCGAGGGGGAGGAAGAGATCGACCACGCCGAGCGGGAGCTCCGCCGCGGCCAGATCCTCTGGTTCCGGGGCCTCAATCGGATTCAGACGCAGGTAAGCCGCCGCGCCACTCGGGTCCTCTGGCTCTCCCGCCTCGAGAGGGTGGCAAGCAAGCAAGACGCAGAAAGCGGGCGAGACGAGCCCTCTCCCAGCAGGGACACCCTTGGGTCTTGCTGCCGCGGCGACAAGGGCCATCCCCAGGGGGCCCTCCCTGTGCTGGGGAAGGCTCGGCTAGAGGTGTGTGTTGCGACCAGTAGCCGCTTCTTGGGGGCGGGCACAGACCACCCGCTGTCTGGTTCGCCGGGAGCAGCCCGGTCACAGGGAGGTGACTTCTTGGCAGGAGGTAGCTGCCTTTGGTGAGCTCACCGTTCACGGGTTACATTGCGAGCTCGATGGCCACAGACGGGGGCCTTGCTGTGCATCTCGGTGGCCCCGTATCAGAACCGTAAAGTCACTCGGTCACAATGACCGCTCAGCCACGGGCGCTTTCCAAGGCTTCACAAGACTCGCCTGTCAGAGCAAACCCTCCCCAGCTAGCCTTCTTGCCAGAATGTTCTGTCCTCGCTGGCTCGCCACATCCTTTGCTCACACTCGCTGGTGACCCCACCGCGGCCTGGCAGTGGTCCCCAAGGCCCGTAAGACCTGCTCCTAGCTCCCAGACGCGGGCCGTCCCCCATCCTGAGTCAAGGCTTCTTCTCTGCGCCCTTCCCTAAGTGCGGTCAGCCCTGGTCTCTCTGGTGCCTTGCTGTCCCCTCCATCCCCCGGTCTGCCCCTCAGCCTCGCTTGCCTGGCACCCCCACTTCCTGCCGAGGCCTCGCATGCTGAGAACCTCACAGACCTGGGGCACTGGACCACGCAGGGAAGGAAGGAAGCGCCCCGCCGTCTCTGCCTGGATCAGGTCTCCCTGCTGCCCCCCGAGCCCCCAGGGACACCTGTCACCCTCTGCCACTCCCGTGCTTCCCAAAGCCCCACCTCCGGTCTTTCTCCGTGTTCCGTCCAGGCCTCCCAGCCCTCATGCCCCGGGCCTAGCCCCAATTGCTTTTCCTCCCCTGGGGTCCCACCAGTGGGAAGAACAGGCCCGTGCACTTAGCCCCGCCCTGCCCCGGATTCCTGCGGGGGCTCCTGGGCCTGGGACGTGACCTGAGAGCACACCTCTCCCCAGGATCTGTCTCCAGCCCGTCACACAGGCTCATCCCAGACAACCTTTTACACAACTCGCCCAGAGTGCCCTCCGCGGCCGGTGCCTACCCTGCCCGGGGTCTGACACCCCTGCATACGAGCTTGCCAGCTGTTGCCATACCGTCCCCGGAAGCCTCATGGGGCTCAGGCTCGGGGCCCCCCACTTCTTTCCTCCCCAGGCCCCAGCCTCGGCTTCGACCACACGCTCTCAGCCTCCTCCCTGCTCCTCCAGCCTCTGTTCCGCTCGCCCCTCCAACGACCCCGTCCGCACCGTGGCCCCTGGAGCCTCTCTTCCTGTCTTAAGGGTCAAGTCCAGACTCCTGACCGTGGCCTTCAAGCCCTTGCCTCTTAGCCTCATCCCACCCGCCCCGTGGCCCTATCACCCCTGCTGCTTTTCCAGACGCGAGTTCGTGCCGCCTCCGTGCCGGCCACCATCCGGGCCCCGGGGCTCCCCAGCTCCTCCCGCAGCACCGTCCTGTGAAGCCTTCGTAGAGTCCACTCCCTCCCGCCCCTCTAGGCCCCGCGCAGCCGTCCAGCCCAGGGAATCAGGGAGGAGCCGAGTCCCCCGGGGAACGTTCCAAAGCTGCGGAGTCCTGGGCTGCTCCCAGGGCTTGGGACATTGTACGGCTGGGTGAGGCGGCCCCCGTAAGTCCATGTTTCAGGAGCTCCCCAGGGGTGCGAGGCGCTTCTCCAGCGGAGAAGCAGGAGGCCAGGTCTCTGGCTCGTTCCTCTTCAGACCCCGAGCCCCTAGACCAGCGTGGCCGAGGAAGAACATCTCACGTCCGAATGGAACGCTGAGCGCCCGGGGGGGAGCAGGAATAACTCTGTAGCCAGACGTCCGGGTGTCCCCTCACTGCCTCACACCCACCTGTCCGCCGTGCCCGGTTCAGCTGCGGAGCCCGGAGCCAACCTGAGATAGCCCAAGGTGGCGGTCGCTTTCGTGGCAGCTGAGATAGCAGCCCTGCCCCCCCCGGGGGGGGGGCAGCTGGGGGAGGGTCGGTGGCGGCCAGCCAGCTGTGCGTCGGTGTCTTCCGTGCGCCCGGGGGGCTGTCGGGCCTGCCCGGCGGCCGGGCTAGTGGGGCCGGTGTCCTCACTCAGAGTCTGGGAGTTCCAGGCCATTCCAATGATCACCGCCCACATAGACACTAGCCAGTCAGGTCGCTACTTGGCACACGATGAAGTGGGGCCCAGAGAGACGGCGCCTTGCCCCAGGTCACCCAGTGAGCGTCTCCGCCCCCTGATCCGCTAGCACATGCCTGGTCCTCTCCGTAGAGCCACACTTCCCTCCGCAGGACCGTCACCCTGTCCCAGCAAATTCGTGCCCCTCAAGAACACCGAACCAATTAGCTATTTTCTCTGACTTAAGAGCATCTGTTCTTTTTGATTCAAAATCCCTGCTTGAGAAACAGAAATAAGGTCCCCCAGCCCGTACGTGAGCCCCCAGCCAAGGGGAGCGTGCTCCAGGCGGCTGGCCCTAGATCTCTGCATTCCGTGAGCGACAGAGGGGCTCCCCAGACTGCGGAGGCCAGCTCAGCTGCTCGCGCCCTAAGTGAAGGCGCTCCGTAAGCAGCTACGTGCTGTCACCATCGTTCCGTGCCGAAGGGGGGCATGGGGGGCGTTCCGGACTAAGAAAGAGTCCTTAAAACTGAGCACACGGAGCTTCTCGGAGCAGTCATGGCGCGGTCTACTTCTCATGCCATATGAACCAGGAGAAGCTTCAGCAGCAACCGGGCTTTTGGGGGACGGGGGCAATTTTGAGGTATTTTCACTGATGCCATCATCCCATCAGGACACCGTGAGGAGAGGCCAAAGCAGAGGCAGGAAAAGCATCTTTTCCTTCCCTTGTCCCCTGGCTGCCGTAGGAGTGCCCTCTCGAGACAGACCTTAGAAACCTCTCTGCGATCCAGGGAGGAGAGGCGCCCGCCCCCCACAGAGAGAAGGTGGCCTACGGCACCGGTCCGCTTCCTGCCACGCGCTGGGGCACAGTAGACACTGTGCCAGCCCCCTGTGGCCGCTCAGTGTGCCTTATGCGTGGGTCTCGGTCCCGGCCGCGAGGTCCCCTTGCTGAAGAGCGGCTTGTGGTGCTGGAAGGGAGCTCGGCGGCAGAGAGCATGGCAAAAGTCTTTTCCACCGCGCGTCTAGGAGTCGAAATGATGCACATGTTCATTTTGGTTGGGGTGAGGGGAGTCCGAGCACTCAAGCTGCCTGCTTCCAAGAAGCCGGCCCGTGTCAGACCCCCTGCTGAAACTAGTGAACCATATGGCACTTTCCAGAAATCAGACCCACCTTCTAAGGCCAAAAGATTCCGTCCCCACCCCCACCCCTGGAAGGCATTCCCAAAGAGGCAGCCAAAAGTGGGCCACGTGGGGCTGGCCTTCCGGAACCTAGGCACACGGTCTCCGGGGCGGGGAGGGGGGGGGACATTCAGCTAAGGGTCTCATTCACCCCCCACAGCTCCCGGCCACTGAAAGATGGGGTCACTGGGCCTCCTAGCGAGGTCACCACGTGGTTCTCATGGCCCATAGACCCACTGCCCTTTTGACACCTGGGAAGCTTCGAGGGCAGGGGACAAAGCAAAAGCCATCTTGGCTCCCAGGACCCTCCGATCTCTCTGCTCCCCTTCCTGCCGCGCCTGAGAAGACAAAGCAGGTGCTTTTGCAAAATCTCCCCTCTCTCTTTTTAAGTCCCTTCTTTCCCTGAGGCTGCCCACAGGGGAGCTCCCTCGGTCACTTGGAAGGAGAGCGATGGCCACAGCTCCCCGAGAGGCGGGGCAGGCCAGCGTAATGAGGAGCAGTAGACGTCTGCTGCTTAGAGCGCTGTGGACGCCAGGGACCGGCCGGGGAAGGGCCCCGTCCCCACACCCTCAAGGAGCACAGCCACGGGGAGACTCGTCCTAACGGGAGGGGGCGTGTCCTATCCCCCGGCCTCCTGGGGCAGGAAAAAAAGGGTGGCGATCTCCTGACCTAGGATAACAGAGTGTTTCCAGACACAGGTACTTGTTGACAAGTGGCTTGCGATGAGCAGATGAGCGTAGGGTGAATGCAAATGGCTCTTTCGACAACGGTTGCAGCGTGACCCCCGATGGTTCACCAGCCCCCCCCCCGCCCCCCGTCCCCGTCTTCCGAGTGCTAATCATCCCCCCAGCAAAGCCCCGTCAGAAGCACGGGCAGCTCCTGGGAGCGGGGCGACCTAGATGAGGCTTTGGTGTCCCCGTATGTCCCTCGCGTGCCCCCCCCCCCCCCCCGTCCTCGCCCGACCCCACCCCCGTGCGGTCGCCGGGACAGCAGTGCAAGCC
>CM052901.1:1609138-1620112 GCA_028534135.1 Potos flavus | reverse complement strand
ACCCCTACTCACGTAATTCTCTCTGCCGCCAATCCCACCAGTGCCGCTGGGAGTGAGTCTTGAGTCCCCTTTTCTCTCATAAATGGCATCTCTGGGGGAGAAAAAGCCTCCCCGACTCTTCCTTCTCTTTTTTCCAGTCTTGCTCCCTCCGCTCACCGTTCTTCCTCCACCGCCCTGTCCGGCCCTTCCCGCCCAGACGGTGTGTCTCTCCAAAGCCATGTTCTCTTACGAAATGTGTTGGCTCCATGGCACTGCTGGACCTTCTGTTCTTTTCCTTGTTTGGTTTTTTGGTTTCCATTCAGTGCTCCTTCTGTCCTTGGTTTTCTTTTCTCGAACTTGTCTGCATTTGCCGATGGTTCTTCATGAACTTGGGCCGCTTCTGCTGTGTGTGGTGTCAGGGAGGGGCCTGGGTCGCTGTCCTGTGGGGCAGAAGGGAGGCGAGCAGGCTCAAGGCCGCCCCCCGGGGCCGGCGGGGAGCGCAGAACACTCCAGCCCGCCTGCTCGGGACTGAAGTGGCAGCTTCCAGAACTCCCCTTGAGGTTGCTCTCCAAAGGCAGTACCCCAGATGTGGGCTTCGGGAGGCCACAGGCACACGTCCCCAAGTGGGCTCGGTGGCGGCCAGTCGCTTCTGCTGGTGCCCTGAGCCCATGGCGTGAGAGGCGTCTCTGCCACATTTCCGCTTGTTCCCAAAGCACCTTTGCTCTTTTCTGAACAGGCCTCGGGATTGGAAGGTCTTAGCCTGATCCGGTCCACGTTCTCTCCCCTCCTTCCTCCGAGAAGCCGGGAGAACTAGATTCCCTTCTCTGTGTTCCAATGAAACCTTTCCACCATACTGGGCACGTTTTAAAGGGAACCTGAGGGCTGCCCGGAAAGAGGTAGAAACTTCCATGATTGTGCACATGTTTTTACAAAGACTGAAGGCGGGCCACCAGAGCCCCGGGCCCGCCACCCCACGGCTGCCCTAGCGAGCGAGAACGCGGGGAGCGGTGCGGGCCCCGCTCCCTCCCAGGGCCTCCTGCTTCTTGTAACAAACTCGACATTTCCAAGACCGAACAGTAACCCTTCCAGTACGAGCCCAGTGCCCCTTGTGGGATGGTTCGATGCTACCGCTTTCCTCTCCTTCCAGTGAGACCCAGCAATCTCACCTCCGTGAACACGTCGCTTCCCCGTCGCTTCCCCACAGACGGGAGCCGTTAACCAAGCCTTTTTCCCTCACCAGACTCTGGGATTTTCTTTTTGCTTGATTTCTTCTCTTTCCTTTTTTCTCTCTTGTCTTGTCTTCCCCCCCCTTTTTTTTAATTTTTCTTCCTCTTTTTTTTTTTTTTTTCTTTTTCCTTTTTTAGGAACTGGTGAGAGGTCCCCAGTGGGGGGCATCCCTCCTCTTGCTTACGCTGTCGTTTCAGGCCACTCTGCCCTTTAAGGAAGGGATGTGGGCCGCACCAGCGCCCGCTGGACCACCTTGTCCCCTTCGGAGACAGCACGTAGATGCGCGCGTGCACACACACCCACCCCGTTCCCAGACCCCAGGCCACACACACGCCTCCAGCCCCCTTACACAGTCACTGGGCCTCCCCCCCTCCCCGGGCCACAGATACCGACCATCAGCCATCACCGATAGGCCGCGAAGCTCCGGCCTTGTCCCAGAGGGGTCTGCGGGGGGCTCAGCTACAGTCAGTTGAGGACGGAAGTGGTGCCCGGCCTCCCAGGACCCCCTCAGCTAGGGCCTGGCGGAGGCAGCAGCACCTTCCTTCCTGGAAACGAAGGGACGAGAGGGGGCGTGGGTCTGCCCACGGGGCACATAGCGACGTGCCCCGTCCCTCCCTCTCCCTTGACTTTTCCCACATGTTTCTTTGCCATCTCTCTGCACTGCCCGTCTGTCTCTCCGTCTGTCTGCTGACTGGAGAGGGGAGGCGGCTGACAGAGCCCCCACTCCTCACGCCCCTCAAGCCTTCTCCAGTCCAGGGCCAGCCCGGGCCTCCCCTCTGGGAGCCTGGCGAGGCCTGCTGTCTCTTGGCTCGCTCTGGATTCCCTGGGCTTCCTGCCTGGCAGTAGGCTCTTTCTCGCCTCTCTTTCTAGCACCTTCCTTCCTTCTACAGCCCTCATCACCCCACTTCCCACTTTTGGGAGCCCGGCAGTGCCTGGTAAGAGCAGTCCGGGAGATACCCCCTCCCCGCCGGTCACGAGCTTCTCCAGGGGGCTAGAACCAGTGCCTGGCCAGAAAAGGGGCCAGCGTCCCATCCACACCCCATGCTGCTGGGGAGGAACGGGTGACAGGGCCCCAGTGAGAGCTGAGCACCTCCGTCTGAGGAAGGCGCTGGTGTGGTAGCAAGGGGGTCCCGAGGCCCCAGCTCGCAGGGTCAGCCTCAAGGGCTCGCCCCACTTGAGCGGCAGCGCCTCAGGAAAGACCCCCCTCACACACACACAGTGTGGAGGAAGATGCTGGTTGGAGGACCTGGCCACACCAGGGGACATGCCTGCTTCTGGAAAGCCTCCAACCCAAACCACTTCCTGCCATCACCGCTGTGGGGCAGACTGGTTTGGGACTCCGAGCTAGCCCCCCGGCCCCAGCAGTGAGGACCTAGAGCAATCATTAAGCCCAGCACCCTCATGTACGAAACAGCAGAAGGCCCGGCACAGGGGAACCGGGGGGTTAGCTACTGGCCCTCACCCTCTCTTGGAACTTACCAGAAGGAAGGCAAGGTGCAGATCACAGCAGAGCTCCTAGCCTAGCGGAGAGGCGGCCTGGTACAGGGTACAGTGGTGGCGGGCCACTAGGTTTTCCTAAGGAAAACCCCAGCTCTTATGAGAAGGCTTCTATCCTCTTCGCCCCCAGTCCGGCCGGTCTGGCCCTCCCGCACATGCTGGAGCAATCCTCTCCAGCGCACCAGGGCCTCTGGTCTGACATCACTCCTGCCCAGAACGCCAGGCTCTCCAGGTGGAAGGCCCAGTGCGGGGTGTGCACAAGGAGCCCCGGGGCCAGAGGGAGCGGTAACGTCGCTCACCAACATAGGTCCCAGCACGTAGCGCCGATGCCAAGAGGTGGCAGGAGGACATCCTCGGAGCCGGAGGGAAAGGAGAGCTCCCCAGAAGGCTGACCACGGAGGGTTAGAGAGGAGAGGTCCTTGGGGCTCAGCACACCCACACTCAACACCCGCCCACCCTTTTCAGCCAGCCTCCGATCCCACATCCCCCCCCCCCCGGCTTCCCACACCCACATGTCTTTGCTGCCTCTGGATTTGGGAGCCCCACACAGCACCCACTCCTCTGGCCACGCACAGTGACCTCGCAGCCCCGGGATGGCTCACTCGGCCTTTCCATTCTCTGCTGGGGTGTCGCACCTGCCCCTCACGCCCATCACCTCCGGGCATGGGACCTCAGCTACCCCCCGGGGGCCAGCCCCTGTGAGCGGCTCGGTTAATCAGCACTCTCGTCTCGTGGCAACTAACAGTCGCGCCCCAGCGCCCCCTCCCCAGCCACGCTTCCAAAGCCTGCCCCTCCCCAGCTTCCCCGGGGGGCTCCCCCATCTCCTCACGGCCCTCCTGCCGCAGCCCTGGGCCTCCGTACTCGAACCGAGAGGGCTCCTGACCCAGCCAGGCCACAGTTTGTGGCCAGAAGGGCTCCCTCCGGGCTGCTGACTTCTGACCGATGCCAGGTAAGCCCCGACAGTCTCCTCGGGCACCCCCTCCTGCGCCGGGCTGGCAAGCTCGGCACACGCCTGCAGGGCAGCCCCTCCCGGATAAGCCAGCCCCGCGGAGGCAGGAGCCTTGCGAAGTGAAGGAAGTGAAGGCGTCTTGTTCGCCGGGGCTGGCGCCTTTCTCAGGAAGTTCGTTGATTTCAGGCCAAGTTTGCTCCCGCGAACAGCGCTGGCCTTACTTCTCAGAGATCTGACAGCGTTATTTCCACATTAGGAAGAGTATCAGCCCTGCCCAGCCCGAGCCTTCCTGCAGCCGTGGGCCCTCCCACAGGGAAGGACCTTCCAGCTAATTCCCGAAGCCCGTGCTAGCTCGCCGCCTAAGGCAGGCCCCAGAACCCCTGCTCCGAGCCCTCCGCGGTAGGCACTTCCAGGCTGACTCCCCGGGCTGGGAGCCAGAGCCCAGGAAGCTCAAGCCTTCCTCGGGCCCCGCCGCGGGACACGGCCAGGACGAAAAGCACAGCCGGCCGGCCACCTGAAAGGCCCAGGACTCCGCCCATGCCCGGGGCAGCCCGGGGCAGCAGAATGTTGCCATCAGCCGAAGCCTGGGCTCTCTCGGTCCTGGGCACACGTGCGTGCCCGCAGGATGGGAGCTAATCTTCACAGAACTTGCCAGCCATTAGCGTTTTTGACTTGCCAACAGGCTCGGAGCCCTGTCTTTAGTTGGTTTGGGGTTCGAGCCCTCCCTCAGTGAGAGGGCCAACTCTGGACCTTGCATTTGCACATTCCCTAACTCCATGGTGAGGAAAGGGACCCTTCCTCTCCGATCGTGGGTATGTCACCCCACACCTCTTTGTGTCGCGATCAAGCCCTGAGCCCCCCTCATGTCTACAGGGATGGTTTGGGGCCTGGGAACCCCAGAGTTCCTGGAAAGCAGTTCCCCTGGCTCTCCCCAGCTGCTATGTTCAGAATTTGCTGTAAACCCAAAGCCTGAACGTCAGGAGAGCAGAAGGTCCCCTCCCTCCCGCAGAAGATTCTGGATTAGTGGCTGGTCCAGAGACAGGCGTGCCCAACAAGCATGATGGGGCTTGGAGGGAGCAGCAGTGAGACAGAAGCAGAGGGCGGGAAGCATGATGGCCCTCCCCACCCCCAGCCTTCCTGTCCCACGGTACAGAGGAGAAAAGTCCAGAAGGTTGTCAAGCATCGTTTCTGCTGTTTCTGTTGTCATCATTGTTCAGGAGCCTTGGCTTTTCTTTTTCTCTTCTCTTCTTTTCTTTTCATTGCCTTTTTGCATTTCTTTACTTGGGTGGGTGTTCCCTCCGTCCTTCCCTTGCTTCCTGGGTTTGTACACCCCCTCCCCACCCCCATCCCCACCCGCATTGCAAACTTGAGCGTTTGGAGGTCAGAACAAAAGTGGAGCACATCCACTTTCAGCCATGACCTTCGGCCCCTCCGCCCTTCCCCCAAGCATCCGTCAGTAGTGCAGTCCCCTTGCAGAGTGCGGCACAGGCATCCCTTCTGCTCGGGCTCTGGGGGGCTGGAGCGGGGCTGTGGGTTCGCAGCCTCACCCACCCTGTCCCCGCTGACGGAGCTCAGGGCTCCGGTGAAGGCCGGCCAGCGCTCGCCTGTGGGGGCAGAGGGCGGGCAGCAAAGAACAGAGAAGTAAGCTCATGTTAAGTGTAGATGGTCACAAGGCTCGCAAGAAAATCACAAGCAGAGGGTCACAAGCAGAGGGTCACAAGCAGAGCAAGAGAAATGTACGGGGTGCTATTTTAGAGAAAGGTTGTCTGGGACAGCCTCTGGAAGGATGGGTTTGTGAGCCGAGTTCTGAATAAAGAGAACAGTAGAGGCAGGGGAAAGGGCAGCTGAGTTAGAGGCGCGCTCGGCAGCCGCCCACTGAGCTCTTGCTGGCCGCAGGCACCGTGTTGGGTGCTGGGAGCTGGGGGGGTCAGCGAGTCGGGCAGACCCCGGTCTCAGGGGCCTATGGAAAGGAGATGGAGGAGAGAATAATGGTGGGGGGGTGGGGGGCATGTGAATTGAAGGTGAGCCATGTCGGGGAGAAAATGAAGAAGAGGCACAGGGCTGCTGAGGGAGAGGGGAGGGCTGAGACTAAACAGGAAAGGTGAGGGGGAGCCATGAGGCTCACCGGGAAGGAGCCTTCCCAGCAGAGGGAACAGCTTGTGCAAAGGTCCTGAGGCAGCAGTGTGCCGATGGGGGAAGAGCCAGGAAGCCAACCCTGAGGGCGGTAAAGAGGGATGAGAAAGCAAATGGCCTGAGGCAGGCCCTGACTTCGCAGGAGACACAGCTATCGAAGGGTTTAGACCCGAGGAGGGTATGACGAGCTCTGGCTTTTGTTTGAAAGGATTGCTGGGGCTGCCCTGCAGAGAATACACTGCAGAGGTAAAGGGCAGCAGGGGGGAGACCAGGGAGGAGGCGTAGGGTGGGGGTGAAGCGAAGGTGGCAGGCAGAGCCCCGAGTCTGGAGATAGAGGTATGGGACTCGTTAGCAGACAGATGGCATTTAAGACCTCGGCAGATAAGAGCAGCTAGGAAATGTGTGGGTGTAGATGAAGAAGAGAAAAGGTCGAAAGATGAGCCCTGGGGCCCTCGGATGTGAGGGGGTGCAGAGAGGGGGGAGAACCTGGAGAGCCGGCTACAGCCGGGAAGCAAGGGTGTGGCGTGGGGAGCACTGCGTGCCCAGCTGGGGAGGTCCCTGGGGAGCAGGGGGGCAGGAACGAACCGGCCACTGTCGGCAGCTAGAGGGGACTGTGGCCCCAAGAGAGAGTCTCTTTTAAGACCAGACAAATGAGTACGGTAGGCAAGGGAGGGGGCAGCATCCTTGAGTGGGTGCAGGGGTGGGGCGCCCAGGCAGTGCGGGAGCAAGCAGGGCTGCCTCTCGGACATCGGGAAATGGGGGGCACAGCAGGCCTCCCTTGCGCTGGGACAGGAAGCTGTGGGAGAGCCCTCCAGCCCCAGCCTGACCTGATTCTCCTCGGCCCTGCCAGACACCTTGGCTACAACCCGAGGAGGCATCTTTATCGGAAAGTGCTTTTCATGTCTTTCTTTTACTCTTAAGTTATCCATCAGTAAAATGGACTTTCGGGGGGGTTCAGTTCGGTGAGTTCCCGTACTGCACAGAGTGGACCCGGGGCAGCTCCACTGCTTGCTGGAGTGTTTGGAGCCCCCCTCACCCCCAGCTAGGTTGGGGAGGGCCGGGCCCGATTCAACAGTCCGAGAGGAGGGAGGCTGCGAGGGACCCCGGAGATGTCAGCCCCGTAGGCGGGAGCCAGGGAGGATGGCGAGACCAGGCCGTCGGGGTCTCTGCCCTTGGGGGTTGTGAGACGCAGAGAGGGCCCCGCTGGGGGCCATGGGACGTGCTGAGGCAGGGCGCTGGGGTCGGGGACCGAGGCGCCTCTGTGGTTTGGCCAGAGGGACGGGAAGAGTGGGGCTGACCCTCAGCCTCTGCCATTTGATAGACCCGCCAGCCATCCAAGGGGACATGAGGGAAAGCAGTGCATGCTGGGAAGGGGTGCATGCCGGCGGCAGACATGGGGGTACAGAGGCCGTGTATACCTGCTGTCCCTGGAGTCTGTGGGCTTTCGGTGGCCGTGGCAGCCTTGAGGGGGGCAGAGGTGACCTGAGGGACTCCCCACTGGAACTCTGGGGTGGTCCCGGGTTGGGAGAGGAGCTTGAGGAGGCACCCCTTCCGCTCAGCCTTGGTGGCTCTTCTGCTGGGACACCCTGATGTTCGGAAGCCCCCCCTGCGTGAGCTCGGGTCTCCGGGGCAGGCCTCTCTCTCGAAACGTTGGCCGGTTCTCACCAAACCCGCGTCCCAGGAGCTCGCGCGCTCTTCAGGGCCGGGCGGCCTGAAGCCCCAGTACCAAGCGATCTGTGAACAGCCCGCGGTTCGAGTGCGGGGAAGCAGGACCTGGAAGAGACTTGGGATGACACGGGCCTAGCTTAGAGCAGCCCTGGGCCCCCCACTGGGGACTGAGCGACAGCTGTGCCGCGCTGTCCATAGGACGAGACCAGTGACAAGACAGTCATTAAAGTGAGTCTGATTATACTTGGGAGGAGCGCCCTGAGGGAACATTCCAGAGCTGCAGAAGCTGGAGAGGGAAGGGCTGGCGGCCCTTTTTGGGCAAGGACTTTGGGGTCTGGCCAGGCATGAGACCTGAAGATGGGCCTGGTTATGTGACCCGGGTCCAAAGGAGGGGACAGGCTCAGCTAGAGGAGGGGGTGTAGCCGGCATCATCAGATCATTGCTGCCAAACTCACCACAAAGGCGCCCAGGGTCAAGGGCAGAGGGGTCCAGCTCGCCGTCCTTTCTGTGACTGGAGGGGCGTAGCCAATGGCTGGAGCAGGTTCCCCACCGCCTCCACGCCAGCCACAGCAAATGTCCCGGGAGCCCCCCCCACAATGCTGGCCCCAGAAAAGACCCAGATAATGAGGCCACATCTGCAATGACAAAAGAATTCTCTTTCTCAGAAGCCAGTCCGGGGAGTTAAGAAACCGAGGCTGAGTAGTTGGCCATCTGTAATCCACAAGATGCGACTTCACCAAATTCAGAGATAGTCCTGGCCAGATGCAAGATTTGGGGTCAGGAAGCTCCGGTTTTACGGAGCTCTCCGGCTGGCCGCTTTGCACCCACACGGCTGTGAGGCTCACGGGGCTTAAGCTGATTTCGGAGCGCTGTGCTTGGCCACGCACGGACGGCCCCGGGATCCAGAAACTGGAAGGTCCAAAGAGACTCCTTGTCAGCGGTGTGATTCATGGTCTAAACTAGGGGGCAGCAAACTTCTCCTGGAAAGGGCCCTAGAGTCAGTATTGCTAGCTTTGCGGGCCAGGTCTCTGTCTCCACTACCCAGCTTGGCCCTGGCTCTTGGAGACGCCCAGACGCAATGCCAATGCTGAGATGAATGGGCGTGGCTGCGGGCCGAGAGCCCGTGTGAGCCCTTGGGCCGTGATCGGCCAACACCTGGTTGAAACCCAGAAAACCAGGTCCTAGAACCTTTGACCCGGAAAGGACTGTAGAACGGATGCTACGTCCATCCGCTGACAGAGGGAAAGCTGGCTTTGCTGCTGGCTCGCGCGGGGCCCAGCAGGGGCCTTCCCGTCGACTTGAGCTTCTAGAACCAAGAGGGAGCCAGGTGGAGGGGAACCAGGGAGGGAACAAAGCGAGGCAGCAGCTCTGTGACTCATAAACCTGGTGACATGGGAGCACTCACGTAAGTGAAGGTGAGATCGAAGAGACCGAGGGCCTCTTTCTGGGAGCAGGATCCGGCAGGAGGCATGGGGGTCAAAGGGGCCCGAGTTCGGCTGCGGCCAAGGGCCGCCGCAGCCGGGGACCGGGGCACCGTGGGAAGCTCTTCCGTGTGGGGAGTTTTGCTGATCTGACCTCTGTCAATGCCAGTGGAGCAGCCAGGGAACAAGATCTAGAAAAGCCAGAGTAGAGGGAGAATACGGCAGATTCCAGGGACCAGCAGAAGTTATCTGGCTGGGAAAGTGAAGAGGAGGAGGAGAGCGCAGGGTGAGGAAGGCTGGGGGGGGCAAGGAGCACCGGATTGCAAAATGCCTGCGATGGCAGGAGACACGAAGGCCAAAGTGTCTGCGGAGGGAAATGACAACCAACCGGAGGCACCGAGCCGCAGGCCAGGGGGCCTGTAGGAGGCGTGAGGCCCCATTGCGTTGGCTCAGGGCATCCAAGCGGGACAGGCTCAGTGGGTGCAAGTCAAAAGTGGGGCCATTTTCAGTGGTGGCGGTCGGGCCGGGAGATGGGCCCGCGTGAATGAACGGAGAGGAGGAGGCCCAGGGCCGGGGCCCTGGGGGCACCATGGGACAGAGGAAGGAGAAGTGGGGGAGACAGGGCCCGAGCAGCCAGTGACGTAGGACGAGGGCCAGGCGGGGGCGACGTCAGGGAAGCCAGGAGGAGCTTCCAGAAGGAGGGACAGCCAGCTGCGTTGGGTGCCCCTGAGAAATCAAGTAAGATGACCCACAAGTCGGCCCTGGACTTAGCAGCAGGGAGACCGATGGCCACATGGGTGCTGGTGACAGTCACGAGAGCCGGAGGGACAGAGAAGAGGTCTATAGAGAAGCCAGGGAGGGAGACGCACTCGGGAAAGGCCGGCAAAGCGCCGGTAGGCTGGGGACTTTCTCTTATCAGAAAGTTCTGCAGACTTTCTCGTAAGAGGAAGCGGAGAGACCACTCTCCGGCATTCTCCCTGTTTTGAATCATCTTCCTGTTCCACCAAATTGGAGTTCAGACTCGGCAGAGGGCCCAGGGGCCCCCTCAGCCGGTCCTGCCCTTCCCAGGGCTGGGGAAGGGGAGGTAACAGCCAAGAGTCTCGCGCACTGACGGCTCGCGAGCTCCCAAACACCCGCCCCGGTCGGCCTAGAGAAAGCCACTGCCTTTCGTCCTCGGGGAGGACCAGTTGACGAGACGCGGACCCAGTCCCCAAAGCCCTTAGCAAAGCCAGGCAGAGCGGCCCCGGTTGCTCCACTCCGGCGGAAGACCGCTTGTCATGCGGTGACCTTGTCCTCTTGACGTGGGTGGAACTTGCCAGCACCAGCCAGCCACTGACCGTCTCCTTCCTTCCTTCCTGCCTGCCTGCCTGGCTTCCTTCCTGCCCTCTGTCCTCCCTTCCCTCCTCGCTCCCTCCCTCCCTCCCTGCGCCCACCTCGGGCCCCTGTCCTTCCATCTCCCGCTCCAGATCCGGGTGGTGAAAGCATTCCGTAGCTCGCTCTACGAAGGCCTGGAGAAACCGGAATCCAAGACCTCCATTCATAACTTCATGGCGACGCCTGAGTTTCTGATCAATGACTACACCCACAACATCCCGCTCATCGACGACACGGACGTGGACGAGAACGAGGAGCGCCTGCGGGCCCCCCCGCCCCCGCCCCCCAACCGGAACAACAACGCCATAGACGGTGGCATCTACCTGACCGCGCACGGCACCAAGTCAGCTACCTCGTCAGTGTTTTCTTCCAGACCCGGGAGCCCGCTCCACAGCGTGGAGACGTCCCTCTGAGGGAACCGCACACACGCGCGCACACCGCACACACGCGCACTCGGCCGGGACGGCTCGGGCCTGCGACGAGAGCACGGCCAAGGCGGCTGAAGGTGGCGCTCGCACGGCACTCGCGGGAAGCCGACCGACCTCGGCTTCTTACCGGGCACTGAGGAGGAGGAAGGAGAAACTAGAGCGTGAGCAGAGCTGCGTTTCCCTTTTTTCTATCGAAGCATTTTTTTAATGAACACTACAACTCCACCAGATGTTCGCCGTTCGGGCTGTGCGGTGGGGCGGGGGGGGGGGGGGGGGGGGGGGGGGGGGGGGGGGGGGG
>CM052901.1:1580238-1609038 GCA_028534135.1 Potos flavus | reverse complement strand
GACATATACGTACGTATATGACCCGATGCATATTTAAAGAATAAGGAGCTATTTATCAGCATGATATTTCCATTCCTCTTATCAGGTGTTTTCATTTTGAAATTTCATTATTTATTGTGGCAGGTTTTTTTCAGGAAACGAGACTGCGAGAATATCTTTTTAGTTGCTTGCCCCCCCACCTCCCGCCACCGCTGCCCCCCACCTTCCGCCCAGCCTCCGTGCTCCAACCCGGTCCTCCCTCCCGCACAGTTCCTGGCAATGCTGCATTGGAGCTTCCTGAGAAGGTCAGGGAGAAAGACACAAGGCCGGAGCGGTTAGAATTGGAACTTTTGCACTTTGAGACCCCTGCCTACGGGGGGGATAAAACCCTTTGAGTGGAATTTTTTATTTAAAAGGAAAATACCAAAGTATTGATGCGAATGCGCCCCTCCGGTAGGGAGAGGGGAGTTTTGCTTCCTGTCTCCTTCGGTTTTAAGTCCAAGTCCTGAATTCTGACTGGCGGGCTTTCTTTGTCCACGCCCCAACTCCGGCGGCACGAAGTGCTGCTGCCCCCCGCCTCGCTGCCCTCTTGGGAGAACCCGGAACCCCGGAGCAGCTCCAGGAGAGCCAGGTCCGGAGGTGGGGTGGGGGTGGGGAGAGCACCAAGAGTCAGGCAGAAAGTGGCGGAGGAAGAGGTATCGTCCAAACCCAGGAGGAGCTGACGTGACCACGACCGAGAACTTGGGCCGAGGGGTCCATCGCGTGACTGGGGTCAGTTCTCAGACACCATCTGCCAAAGCACTCTTCCCACCCGGGTCTTCTCATTCAAGGACAACTACGACCCACACAGGCGTGGCTCTGTGTGTGCGGCCGCCCACGGGGACATGGGGGAAGCCGACTCAGGAGCAGAGCCCCGGGGACCCCTGTGGCTCAGCCTCATGAGCCTGGAAGGCTGAGGAGGTCAGCTTCGCCGCATAGGCCAAGCACCGTGTCTGCAGGCGGGAGAGCTGGGCCTGGGCTCCCCAGACGGTTCCCTCGGGGACCTCTCCCTGCTGTATGGGCACCCCTGGTGCCAAGCCTCAGTTTCCCCTGAACGCACACTAACCAGGGAGGAAAATGCGGAAAAAGCAGAGGGTCCTGCTGAACGCGTCTGTCCCGCGTTGCGGCCAGAGGCGGTAGAGGTCCTACGTGTGCCTCCCACTTGGGCCCGAGGCTGAGCAGGACTAGTCAAATCTCGGGCAAAGAAATTCCAGTTAGACAAGAAAATCCCACTGAAAATGCCAGCTACAGATAACTTAAAGCCATCCCTTTATTCCAAAGGGCACATTGAGAATGTTACCCATTTGTAAATTGTTCCCCAATGTCCTTGTTCAAACAACAAAAAGGGCAACTCAATCTGTTGAGGGTCTGTGTGTTCTTAAACTAGAAATAAAATTGGAAATCTTTCAACTGAAGAAGATAAGGGGCGTATGCTCTGCTTATGGGCTTCTTTTCATTCCCTCCTACAGACACCTTGCTAGAACAAATGGTCACTGTAGATTAAACAAAACCCTCACTGCTGCTGTACAAAGTTGCCTACTGTGTGTGTCCACTGTTTAGTCCCTAGGCTGCCTTTCCTCGGGGCGTGGGGTTCAGAAAAGGGGCGCTGTGACCTCCGATTGTCGCTCTGGCCAAGGGACCTGTCTTGTGAGGAAGCCCCCTCTATCAAGCATATTATATGGAATGGCTTGGTCGACTGTGTTCAGTTATTAAATATGTTTTACATTTTTATCTGCCTGTTATAAAGATGAACAAACATTATCTTAATGAGGAAGACCGGATGCATAATAATTTAAAGTCTGTAGTTGAATTTCCTAATTTAAAGAATAGACCAAAATTTCTGTGTATTAAAAAAAAAAAAAAAATGAAAGGCTCCTACAGTCCCTGTCTGGGTAACATGTGTGATTTATTAGTTGGTGGATTCTCATTTGGAATGAAAAGGTGGTGTCTTCATCCACTTCGCCAAGCCGAGATGAGCCCCAGGGATGGCAGAGCCCCCCCGCCGGGTGTGCGGTCACCTGTCCAACCCTTCTGGAGGGAAGAAAGGGCTCGCCAGCCCTGTGGGGTCAGAGGCACTGTTAGCCAAGGTGTGCCCGGCAGTCCTCTAACTATCTGGACCTAGAGGGGCCTCGCCTGAAGGTCCAGGCGGGCGTCCTCCAAGGAAGGTGAGGGCAGGGGCCACCAATGCCAATGCACACATTTTTTTTTTTATTGTAGCAAAATATATACGACATAAAAGTCACGCTCCGATTTTAAGCAAACAGTCCAATGACATGAAGTACTTTCACAGGGCTGTGCAATCATCCCCACCATCCGTCTCCAGAACACTTTCATCGCCCCAAACCAAAATCTGCTCACATTCGACACTAATTCCTCATCCCGTGCCCCGCCCCCGCAGCCCGCAGTGCCCGCCGTCCTTTGTGTCTCTCGGAGTCCGGCTGCTCTAAGAAACCCGCAGAAGTGCAATCACGCAGTAACTGTAACTGGCTGACGTCGCTCAGCACCGTGTCCTCAAGCTTCATGCGTGTCGTAGCCTGTGTCAGAATTCCCTGCCTTTTTAAAGCTGAAGAACATTCCGTTGTATGGCTAGAGCGTATTTTCTTCACCCACTGATCCATCAGGGTTGCTTCTACCTTTGAGCTACTGTGACTCACGCTGCCGTAAACACGGGTACGCAAATCTCTGTTTGAGTCCCTGCTTTCGATCCTCTTGGGACTCCATCCAGAAGTGGGATTGCCGGCTCATTTGGTAATGCTAGGTCTAATTTTTTGAGGAGCCGGCAAACCATTTTCCGAAGCGGCTGCCCCATTCGAAACCACCCCCCTCCCCACCAGCAGCGCACTAGGGGTGTAATCACAGACTTCCTCTTTAAGCCAGAGCCAGGAAAAGAAAACCCATTATTTCCCTCATTGACTTGCTCGCCAGGTCATTCCCCTCTCCGTTCCTTCACGTGCTGGGCGTCTTTGAACACCCGCGTGGGGGGCGTCTGTGCCCTGCGACCCGGCCCCTCCGCTCTGCCAGCAGAACCAAGACTGCCCACATCGCCTTTGCCTGTGTTTCTATTCCGCCACTCCACACACCACCCCTTCAAACTTGGCAACTCCAGCGGATGCCTTTTCCAGGGAAGCTGCCAAGAAAGGAGAAAAATGGCTTCTAAGTTCCCTCCCAACCACCAGAGCCCATTCTTCTAAAAAAGGCAAAAAGACCAAAAGCAGAAAACAGCAGACAAACAAATAGCAAAGAGCCCTTGCTTCACGGACGTATGAGTCCACCTTGAACCCTAAGGCCGAGCAAGTCCAGATGGGGCCCAAGGCCACGTGCAGGGAGCTGGCACCCTACGGAGGGATGTCGCGCGCCCCCCACATCGCTAGTTTCTGCGGCGGAAACAACTGGCAGCCAGCCAGATGAGCCGAGGCCAGGAAGCGCTCTGCCACCCATCCCTTCACGAAGCTGGCCGACAGCTCCCCACCCAGTGGCACCCCTGGGAGCAAAGGTGCAGCCCGGGAGTCTGAGGAAGGCCCGGTATGAGTTGACGAAGCACCACACACTGGTGGGGGGGGGGGGGGGGGGCGGAGGGCGGGGGCTAAAATAAGGAGGCCGTCACCCACCCCCTCGCTCCAGGGGCCAGAAGGCAGGAGTCCAGGTGTCGGCAGGGCGGCCCTCCCCATCCCGAAGGCTCTGGGGGCCGATCCTTCCTTGCATCTTCCAGCGGCTGGGGTCGCCGGCAGTCCTTGGCCTTCCTTGGCTGGTAGGCACACCACGCCTCCTGTCTCCGTCATCACGTGGCCTTCTCCCTCCGCACACTCTGTCGCTGCATCTTAGAAGGACACCAGTCATCCTGGATTCGGACCCGGCCTACTCCCATAGGATCTCACCTCACGCTGCCAATAGCTACAGAGAGCCTATTTTCAAGTAAGGACCCATCCCCAGGTTCCAGAAGTTAGGACATAGACACAACTTTTGGGGGACACCATTCACTCGACCACGGCTGGAAAGGGAGAGACCGGCCGAGTTCCTCATAGAACCTGGATTGCCCTCCTCCTTCCACCCATCTGACGGGCCAGGCAAGGCTCGGCCGTTTATCACCTTACAGTAATTAAGATATGGTCTGGACTAAGAAAATCTCCTCTCCATCCCTCATTGCTGACCTCGCCATCGTCTCATTCCGATGACCGCACACCGAAGGGGGAGCTCCCGGCCCCAGCGGCATCAGGAAAACAGAGACGACCCCCAAGGGGTAAGCACTGACAGCACAGGCCCAGAGGCCAACACACGAGGCCCGCGAGTCCCACAGGGCAGCCCGACAGGCACAGGGGCGGGTTAAGGGATTTCAAAATAGCGATCAGAAAAAAATAAAATAAAAAATGAAACGAGCAATCAGTAATCCCAGTCTGGGATCATTTGGTCCAACCTGCTCAATTCGCAAAGAGGGAAACTGAGTCCCATAGAAAGAAAAGAACGGGCGTGCTATGCAGTCGTCATAAAAGGAAGCCTAGAGCTACAGAATCTCCAGACTGCCCCGAGCCCCAGCAGACCGGAGCCTCCGGAGCCATGCTTTCCCGGGTCGGGAACAGGGGCCCTCAGCCGGGGCTGGGGATGCTCACCAAATCCCCAGAGAGCTTTAGTCAACCATCTTCCCTCCTTTCTGGTAGGTCCCGGGGCAGGGGGTGGGGAGCGATCAGACGAACAGGCGCAGATGGAGAGGGCTGTCCAGAGGGCTCTCCCGCACCCTCCCCCTAGCCCTCCCACCCAGAGCAGGGGACTCTGCTTTCTGAGAGCTCAGCGAATGACCTCCCATCAAGTGTGTGGGGGCCAGCTGCCTCGCTGGAGGCTAAACCGTAAGAGAGCCAAAGAAACGGAAGCGTCTCTAAGAGCCTGTGATCTGGTCGGGGGAGAGGAGACAGAGAACCCAAAAGCGAAACATTCGTTGCCCGATTCCATTCAAAGCAGCAATAGTCGCTGGCCAAGGGCAGCGCCGGGTCAAGGCGGGACAGGCGAGGCTGGGGTCCAGCCCGTGGGGAGGAAGCGCACGAGGCGGGCGAGGTCCTTTTTAAATAGCAGAAGAAAGAAAGGAGCGAGAGCCGGAGCCGCTCAGAGGCAGGCCTGCGGGCTGGCCCCTTGGCACCCAGCCCGCGCTCAGAGCCCGGCTCCGAGCACCAACCTCGTCCTCCAAGAGCTCCCGGTCGAGCAGCGCGGACGGATGTGGAAAGGACACAGTGGAAAAGCGGACATTTACTCAGATCTCTCCTCCTGAAGACAAAGAAGACGGTTGCTAAGTAAACTCGAGCAAGCCCTGCCGCCCGACTTGTCACCGGTGTGGGCCCCTCCCTGTGTCCCCTCCGCCGGAGACAAGCATTCGGAGGCAGCGGGCGGGACCCCAGGCTTTCCGGCCAGCTCCCACAACAACCCAGGCCGCTGTTTCTCTAACGCGCCCCAAAGCAGGTCTTCTGGAAGAAGTGCCCTTCGAGTGAGTCAGGAGTGTGTCTCTGGGCTCTCCATCCACACTCGCTGTCGTCACGCTTAAGAAAAAACCATCGCGTACTTTCGAGCTACATTCTGGTCACATCTGGGTTTGGGGAACCCAAGTGATACTCCCTAATCCCTCTCCCCAAAACTGATGCTCGCTCACTGAATGGGACGGGCGCCAAGCTCCGTGGATGTCCCAGTGGAGGAGTGAGGACGTGGGGACTCCTTTGGGGGATGCCACCAGGGCCTCAGAAAGCAATGGAGGCACAAGGGGCAATTCCATCCGGAGAGAGCATTTCCGGGGACATCGAGGCTGGAGGGCCCCGGAGCAGCCCGGGCCACAGAGCAAAGACAGGCCATCCCCGTCGATTTGTATCATCTTTTATTATACAAAATAAAATTTCATCTATGTTGCACATTCATACTTCCTATAAATCTGGCTTTAAAAAAATCCCCAAGGGTGCAGAGTCTCATCTGTTCTTTGATTTTTGCTTCCAATGACGTCACACCTCAACTGCAGCCGGCGTCCTCTCAAAGGACAAAAGCAGACATGGATGCCTGGGGGGCCCTTCCCCTGGTGCACCCCGGCCTGCCCGCAGGAGGCGCAGCGCCCATCACCGTCCGGACCACAGCTGCCGGGGACAGTCAGAGCATGAGAATCAGAGCGGCCGCAGGTCACCGCCTTCACCAGCCCGTCTCCAGCAGCACAAAACCAGTCCTCCCAGCTGGTCTTCTGGGGACCAGCCGTCACAGCGATGTGGTGATGCCGTCCCCAGGCAGCCGAGCATCCCGGGCTTCTTTGGGCAGGCCTGGACCAGGGCCTTAGGGGATCTCTGTGTCCATGGTATAAATCTGAATGAGATCAGACACAATGTTATCAATGATTGGCTTGGTAAGGTCGTCACTAAACACCTAGAAAGGAGAAGGAAAACAGGTTCCGATTAGACTCCCTCCGTGTGAAACAAGGCACCCACCACTAAGCTCGGAGTCACTCTGCACAGGGGGATGGCACGGAGGCTTGGCCATCAGAGATGACGGTGGCTCTCTGCAAAGCCAGTCCGCCTCCAGCCTCACCGCCCACAAGGCAGAGACCGCTCCAGATGGAAGAGGCCTCGGGGATCGCCTGACCCAGATAGGACAGGGGCCTGGTGCCAGAGCTGGGCCAGGAGTTCGTTTCCGAAGTAAGCAGGCTAAACCGCCCAACGGCACTCCACCCGGGGCCAGCCCCCGGAGAACATTCGCACCTGTTCTCTAACCTAGAGCACGCAGGCCGGTGACCGAGTGGGGAGCTTAGGAAATTGTCGGGTGAACCCCTAGGGGCCTAAACCAAGAGGGGTGTGCACTCAGGGCGAACCCCGCATGTTCCCAAGGAAGTTCTGGCCCCCGCCCAGCCCTGGGGAAAGGACCTCTGGCCCCCGGCATGTCCTGCTCCATGAGAGGGTCTCAGTCTCCCTGGGGCCGAGCTGGGCTACACCGCTCAGCTTCACCTCCGGGAAGGGGGCAGGAGGCAGAGACTGAGCATCCGAGGTCGGCCCCGCGGGAGCCCCAGGCTGATGGGACCGACCCCGCACTCCGGTCCCCGGACAGCACCGCTCAGGGAGGCTTCCCCGGTGGCGGGGCCCGGGGCGGGCTGTCACACCAGGCCGCGGGGCCTCCGCCGGCCCGGTCCCGCCTGGTCCCTCCCGGCCCCGGCCCTACGCTCCTCGCGTCCTTGCTGATTCCGACCTGGGCGCTTCCGCTGTAATTGACCATAACAACCGTAACCAGGAGCCGCTGTACGGCTCTTCTGAGCTCTGCGCGCCCTCCTAGTGAAGCATGGAGCCCGAGGGTGCTCTCGGGGACCCCTGATGACATGGGAAATAAAAAGCAAAACAAGTAGATCTTGGTTAGATGCTGTGGCCCCTTGGGCCCAGGGGTTGCTGCCTGGGGAACCGAGGTACCAGTAGGGTCAAGACCTTGGGCCCAGCCAGGGCAAAAACTAGACCTGAGACCACCCCCTCCACAGCCACCGAAGAAATCCGGGGCCCTCCGTGAGCTACCGCCGCAGGTAGGGAACAGTGGCCTGAAAATCCCAAGCCCTGGCGCATGAAGATTGGCCCTCCCGCCCCAGACTCTAGGCGGAAAATCAATGCTTCCGAAATACGGGCTCGGGCTTGCTTGCCAAGGTCCACTGTTTGTGTGTTCCTGGGGACCCCAAGCCAAGAAAAGACTGTTAAAAAGTAGTCCCAGGCCAAAAGGTGGAAGCAATCCGGGAGTCCACCCTGGAGGAATGCACGATCACAATGCGGTCCATCCGTACCACAGAACAGTGTTCGGCCTTCGTAAGGACAGACATTCCGACACCTGCTCTAGAGTCAGTTCCTCGTCCACCCAGAGGCCCCACACAGCTTGGCACAAAGGCCTGCCCCTCTCACCCTCGAGTACAGGCAGGCTTCCGGTGAGACGCACTCACGCTCTCCTCCCCAGGCTCCTGACCAGCACGGCAAAGCCCCAGCCCCTGGGAGACGAGGGACAACAGAGAGGCGGTTGCTGCAAGGAGTGGCGAGCAAGGAGGAGAGCGAGCAAGGAGGAAAAGTATTTCCCAACTCAGACGTCAGCGTCCAGGGCCAGGCAGGCCACGGGGGGCCGGGGGGGGGTGGTCATCCAGAGCCATTTCTCATAAGGCAACTGGTCCTTGCACGTCACAAGCCCAAAGGCCCCCAGATTCTGGATGCTCCCGGTGCATATGGCCCGGAGCCAGGCGGAAAAGGTGAAGAGCTGAGTGGAGACGAGTTTGGCCCCCCCACCCCTTCCCAGTCTTAACAATCAGTGCGTAAGCCGGTGCTGCCCGGAAAGCGGGCCTGCCGTGGGGCTGCCCGGGGATGCTCAGGAGCAGGGGAAAGGAGAGCAGAAAGGCAGACACACAGAGAGGAGAGCCAGACAATGGGAAACGAGGGATGACATCGCAGACCCAAGCAGCCAAGAGACAGGGGCTGCCATGCCCACCACACGCCCTCGGAGAGCAGGGCCGGGAAGTGGCAGCCCCTTCCACCACCAGCCATAGAGCAGGGACACTATGGTCACACGATCTGGAAGTCCCCGAGAAGCCCCAGCATGGAGCACTACTTGCTGTCTACGCAGATCCCTTCCAAGCCCATGCTGTCGGAGCATGTGGATGTCACCTGAGACCAGGGCCACAGACACGTCTGCTCGAAGACGCACACGCACCTACTATGTGCGAGGTCTGAGCACCGGACCCAGGGCGGCTGATAGAGCAGACAAGAGCCCTGACCTCCCGACACCTGCTATCTGGGTAGCTGGAGGGATCGGACAGACAATAAAGGACAAGAGAACAAGCAGCGAGAGAAGCCGGGTCCCCGCAGAGGGCCTGCCGGGGGAGGAGCACTGGGAAAGGAGAGCCACTGGGGGTGCCAAGAGCTGCAGGAAGGGCGCGGGCGCCAGGAGCAGACCCAGGAGGGCACCCAGGGGGCACCCTCTCTTCGGAAAACGGAGGACACCTTTTAGAAGACTTCTGGCCACTGGCGGTTTGCCGGGGAGGGAGGGTGCGCACGGAGAAAGCCTCAGGGACCGCAAACAGCACTCGCGGAGAGCCTCCTCCAGGGCAAGGCCAGACGACGAGGAGTCACACGAAAGAGCAAACTAGACTCAGCTCTAGTATGGGAAAGGGAAAACCGGAAATGGTCTCGAAATTCCATCGTGAGAAACAGTGGGGCCTCCTCGGGGAAACTCGAGAGGACGGGGGAAGTCCTCAAGGGCGGCCCTTCCCCCAGACTCGCGCTCCAGCGACCGTGCTGTGGGTTCAGCAGGTCCGGGGGAGGCCGGCCCATCTGGTGACCCTCAGCCTCGCGGTCTGCCATCTAGCCGTCCGCCCGCCCGTCCATCTTCTGTCGTCCATCCGTCTGTCCATCCCTCTACCCATCTGTCAACTACCGATCCATCTGTCGTCTGTCTGCCTGTCCGTGATCCAGCCATCTTTCTAGAGGATTCCCTACACTTCTTCTGATGTGAATCCAAGTTTGCGAAACCGGCGGTCTGTGGCAAGCTCCCGCTCAGTTCGGTAAAAGCTCTGGGCTGACCAGCTGGGGGTGATGCGCCCCCGGGACGGTCAGTAACGTCCGGAGACATTTCTGATGGTCACGACTGGGGCGTCCGCAGGGCAGCACGGGGGGGGGGGGTGTTGCCACGGAGAGCGATCTAGCCCCACGTGTCCACAGTGCCACGGGGAGAGCCCCTGCCTTAGACAATTATGACGGGGTGTGTTCAAGCTTCAGCATCGCTAAGTAGCCCGTATCTTCCTTCATGGACAGTTACTACAAAGAAACGTGGACGAGTCCTCAGGCAAAGGAAAGGGGGACACACCAGCAGACTGAGCAGTCACCTCACCTGCCACCACGGCTTCTCGGCCTCGGCCTCGGCGGGCACCTCCACCCCATAGGCCTGCAGGGCCAGGTGGAGCACTGCCACGGCTATGTGCTGAGCCCGGAACCGGAGGCACAGCCCCCCGTGGTAGCTGTCCCGCAGCAGGGCCCAGGCAGTGACGGAAATGGGGGTCCGCTGCCAGCTGTAACGGTTCAGCCAGTTCTTGAGGGAAATCAGGTAGTGGAGCAGGTACTGCAAAGACACAGCAGTCAGCCAATGGGCCTTCGGGGCTCCAGCCCCCAGGACACCTGACTCCTCGCTGGGAGGCACTGTGCCCCCGCCCCACCGCCCGCCCGCTGCTCTCCCCCTAAGCGGTCTCGCTAGGAACAAAACACATACTGGATCGAGCCGTCTGTTCGAGCCCTCCAACAGCCCCCTGGGTCCCTTAGAAAAAAGCCCCAGTGCCTTCCACTGGCCTCCCAGCCCCGCCCCGCGCCGCCCTCCCACCAACGTTTGAACAGGCCGTTTGAGCAGGCCGAGCTGGCTAACCCCTCGGGCCTTGGCATTCATGGCTCCCTCTGCCTGAAATGGTCTTTCCCCCCGGCCCAGGGCCCGGGTGCCCACCCACGCCCAACCCCTGGGCCAGCTCCTGGAACCTGCTCGAGCCTCTCGCGACGGCCACCCCTACCACAGTCCCTCTCCATCACCTGGCCCCGCTCTAGCTGCCGTCAGAAATCACTGTGCGCATCCCCTCGCCCAACTCAACGTAAGCTCCGGAAATAGCGTCCTTGTCTCCCAAACAGAACGCGGCACCCGTGTGCCCAGCCTCGGGCCAGGGGCTGCCCGGGGCCAGGACGCCTGCTTCTGGGAGGACTCAGACTGGTGACCATGCTTTCTGAGAGTGCCGGGCTGCAAACTCTGAATGGCTTTTCAGCTCAGCTGTCTGTCGGCCCCACGCTCTGGGAAGACAGCTGCTCTGCTGAACCGCCCGCCCTACAAGCGCGCTGATGAGCCCATTCCACAGGCTCGAACACACGCGCGTGCGACTCCAGCCTGCCAGGAAGGGGGGTGCTCATCAGCCGCCGGAGACCCCGTCCTGACCTGACGTAGGGGGAAGGCCGCTAGGCTCGGCAACACTGAACCCCACTCCCGCCCCCGACAGCCCCCCCACCGGCAGGTGCTGTTCCTCCTCAGACACAGGGCCGGGGTGGCTCCCGCCTTCCCCTGCATCAGGCGACCGACTGACCGACCGACCGACCGACCGACCAACCGGAAACACGACTATTTTAAATCTCTACCAGGGGTTTCCGGGGTTAGAAAGGCCGTCTGGAAGGCTGGGGTGAGACCGTAAGGACCCCGTGGTGATGGGACTTGCTCTGTATTTCGGCTGTGGCGGTGGACATATGCAGGGGCACACGGGATAAAATCGTGCAAGGGACCATCCAGACACCCCGAGAGTCCCCGGCAGGGGAGGGGCGCTGCCCCAGTGCCAACACCCCCGCTGGTACGTTGACTGGAGTTCTGCGAAATGTTTCCATTCGGGGAGGCTGCGCGGAGTCCCCATCTCAGACAGGACCTCTGCGTTATTCCCTCCAACTGCTCGTACGCCTGCGATCACCTCGATACAAGTCTCAATCCGAAAAAAACTGAAATCCTGTTCCCAACCCATGTCCCAACCCCCTACTGTCCCACGTCTTGCCCTGCAGGCCACCCTTCCAAGCTGCCCGCATGGGGGCCTGGGGCCCCCAGAGTATCACGTCCAAGTGCTCTGAGGGTCTCACACATCCCTTTTGCTGCCGTCGGAAACAGTTCTATCAGGACTTCCGCGTCCCCAGCAGTTCAAAGTGTGCCTGCTTAACTTTGTGACTCAGCTTTCCTCGTGGCTTTCCACGTGAGCTCTCGGGGACAGGAGCTCTGGGGCGCCACGAAAGCAGCCCTGCTTCCCCGCGGCTGGCTGAGCACACGAGCTGCGTGGGGTCACGGGACCGGCAGGGGCTGCAGGGAGGCACAGGGGTCCCGGCTCGCGGCCTCGGCCAGCAGGCCGAAAGGCAGAGGCTGAAATTCGAGCTGCCGGAGAACACCCGGGGAGTGGGGACCAGAGGGGCCACACAAGCCAGTCCCGGCGTGCAGGCAGGACCCCCGGCGTCGGGCTGTGGCTCTGCTCCTCCTCACGGAGCCCGCGTGTTCGTGAGCGTTCGGTGGGGGCGGTCTCGGGATGGAGAACGGAAAGGCTCGCGCGTCCAGAAACGGCAGCCACGCCCCCGGCAGGTACCTTGTGCGGGTGCTGGAAGGAGACTTGGAAGCGCAGGACCCTGAGCACGAGGAGCTCGCACTGCACTATGCTGTCCCGGAGAGCCCAGAAGCGCGAGTCCAGCTCCGAGGGTTCGCTGGCCGGGTGAAAGTACCTGCGCGGAGAGACAGCGACGTTCGCGGCCGCCCGGGGACGGCCCCCGAGCAGCCCCCCGAGTCCCCTGGCGTCCGGACACCAACGCCAGTGCGCTTCTGCCATAGATAGGGCCAGTTCTAGGGACGGGTTTAGAAGTCATTCTTCACCTACGTGCCTACGACAGAGGATAAAAACAGCAACCAACACAGCAAAGACGCCGCCTTCTAGTTTCAGCCCTCATGGGCTGTCCCACATCACTCGGCAAGACATCCAGGGTAAAGATGAGCCCTTTGCAATTGTTCCAGAAGAACCGGAAGCTCTAACACACTGAACTGATCGCGCTTCCCGTTAGTCAGCCTGGGATCAGGGACGGGCTTTACCACCCGGGACGGCAATGCCCAGGGCTCCTACTCTGGGCCCAAGGAAGGTACATGTCATGGGGATGCTATACACAGAAGGATAAATGTATTTCAGCTTTATGTTCCCAGACTGTCTTTCCTTTGTTCCAGATCCTTCTGTCCTTATTTACGCCATATATATCCACAATACTCCTACCTTCGCATGATCACCAAGACGTAAGAGAACAGGATTCACACTCAAGTGATCAAAATTCTCTGCCAATGACTCAGCCTTCCTAGTTCCTCACTCCTTTTGCAACTTCCCCACAGAACCCCACCCGGGTGCTCATGTCTAATTAGCGATCCATCCAATTTCCCCTCTACTGGCCCTCCCTGCTGGGGACCTGGCAATTACAGGGGGACTCTAGCGGCCCTCCCTGGGTTCCCTCTCTGGTTTTTCTCTTAGCCTTTCATGGTACACTGTGAACCTGTCATGCTCAGGGAGCAGGGAGTGCTTTTTCCGTTACCTGTTGATTAAAAGAGAAGCAGCACAAAACAGTTTTCTTTCCTAATGATTAGTTTCTAGAAAGGTTACGCCATACTGCTAGTCAGTAACTTTCCACAAACTGCTGGGCCCCCTGGGTCTCAGTGCAGCCTGGCTGGCTGGACCCCCATATCCTTCCCCCGTAGGAACACGACTGCTTGGGCCCAAGGGGGCTGACCACAGAGCACCACGCCCGCATCAGGGCAAGAGATGCTTGTTAGCAATCCTGACTCGGTTTCCCACACCATCTTAATAAAATAATTGCCCAACCAGGTGCACACCCTCCCCTGCCTAGGAAGGTCCTATGGGTCCCACAGCACACAACTGGCTCAATCCATCCTGCCCAAAACTCCAGACGAACCTTCTTGGACGCAGCTCTCCAAGCTCCCTGTGATCCAGCCATGCTCCCACCCCAGGACCCCAGCTCCCCTACACTCCTTCGGGCCTTCGAGACGTTCCTGAATCCGGCCCCAGCTTCTCGCCCACTCACCCCATGGGGTTCTGACACCAGGCTCATTCCTGCCTTTGCTGCTAGTGCTTCTCGCCCTGGTTCAGGGCCACCCTGGTGCTTCCTTCTGAGCTTGACCACTGTCACCTGGAGGTCAGGGCTCAGCGGGACCCTTCTCTGCCCTCCTGCTTGGGTGGCCACCAGTGAGTCCTCCCAGAGGGCCCGGGCCTGGAAGTCGTTACCTGTTGGACACGTTGATGATGTCCCGAGTGCGCAGGTGCTGTTCCTCCACTTTGCCGGCCAAATAAAGGGAAGACATGGCAACCAAGTAGGGGTCGTAGGCGTCCAGGTTGGTCTCGCAGAAGAACTTATGGTAAATGGTACAAGCAGTGGCGATGGGAATGGACTGCATCCCTAGCTTGACACCTACCGAGAGAAAGTGGGCGGAAGAGGAACTCAGTCTGGCACTCGCCCTCCGCTACAGCGTGGCTGCTGCTGCTGGGTGGGCGCTAAGGGCGTAAGCACCCTTGCCCGCACGGGACAGGAGCCTGGAGCCTGGCCGGCAGCGGCCGCTGGGTCTTTCACTGGGCCTTCGTATCTGAGAGGTTTTGAGCCAGGCTTCTCAGCGTCTACAGGGGTGACAAGCCCCTGGGGGTCGTACTCCAATGCAGGATCCCCTCCAGTAGCACTGCAGACCCCACACTTCTGCCAAGCACCCCCCTCCACCCCCAGTCACCCCTGAGCTACGGGATCTGCAGACCACACTCGGAGAAGCAAGGGTCAGACCAGTCCTCGGGGAGCACCTGGCACGTCAGCCTCTGCGCAACATCCTGGAAAGGACCACACACGGCTGTGTGTTTCTGCCTCAGCAAGCATGTAACTAGAGGTCGCCCCCACCCCCACCCCACCCCCACAGCTCACCTAACAAAAATCCCGCCAAGATGACGGCAGGGGAAAAAGGCCTCTGAGCACCCGACAGACGCCACAGAGTCCCAGTGTTACAAAGGAAGATTATACTCAGCCCCGGCTGCCTGGCCCGCAGGTTGAAAAAGGCAAGAAAAGCAAGCAGGGGCACTGCCAAAGGCAACTGCAGGCAGAGCAGAGAAAAAAAACAACACTTATGGCCCCTGGGGGACACCAGGGAAGAAGACTGACACACGGAAAAGGGAACAGAACTCAAAAACCAGAAGGCGTGGCGGTTTGACTTGGGGGGTAAAGCCCACGCCCCGCCCCACCCCGCCCCACCCCACTTCTGGACGGTTCCTAAGGAAATCACTGCACTGGGTAAAGGAACCAATATAAATTCACAATGACCAGGGTTAACAAGAGAAGGTTAAATGACACCCAATAGACTGAAAGAAGGTGGGGAACAAGCAACAGTCATTAAGATTACATTCAATATCCTCTCCCTACGGTGGTTTAGTTCCCTGGGGCTACTGCAGTGAATTACCACAAACAACACGTATTGTTTCTCTTACAATCCTTGTGGTCAGAAGTCCGAAAAGAGTCTTTGGGGGCTAAATTCAAGGTGTGGGCAGGGTGGGTTCCTTCTGGAGCCTCCAGGGGAGAATGTTTCCTCACCCTTCCCAGCTTCTAGAGGCGCCTGCAATGTTTGGCTCATGGCTCCTTCCTCCCTCGTCAAAGTCAGGGGAAGCATCTTCTAACTCTGCTTCCCTCATTCCGCGGCCTTACACCCTGCCAGTCACTCCTGCCTCTGTCTAAGGATGTGATAGGTGAGATTAGCCTGGGCCTGGCGAATAATCTAGGGTAGTTCCCCCATATCAGGATGCTTAATCCCAGCTGCGGAATCTCCTTTGCTGCCTGAGGTAAAGTCACAGAGTCACAGGTTTGGGGGATGAGGATGGGGCCACCTTTGGAGGACCCGTGTTTGGCCTCACACGGGGAGCAAGGGCATATGTAATGCATTTTATAAAGAAGTCCTCGGAGAGTGGTACCTGGAAGAGCTTTTAGCATTTCTAGGTTTAAACTTCAGTCACATAGGCAGTTCCTACATGAGACTCCTCATTCCAGAGATGTCAGATACGGAGGCATGGCTGCACAGGACCCTCCAAGCCCTGTTTTGTTTTGTTTTGTTTTGTTTTGTTTTGTTTTTCAAGCCCTGTTTTATGTAGCAAGTCCTCAAAGGGCCCCACGCTGCCCTGGTTTACATGGACCCTCCACGCCATGCACGGCCGCCTACCGGAGGCCACCGCCATCCGCCTTCATATCTTGAGCAACTGTTCCCGGAAATGAAATGTACACATCACTGGGCTTAATGGTCGTGCATCATTTCCGCAGACTGCTGACTTTGACTTGAAAGCCAACTGGCCCAAACCCCGCTGGCACACAGCACGCACAAAGTAACAAAGATCAAAAGTAGCCGTCCGCCCCAGCAGATACTATTGCCAGAGAGAGAAACAGTGTTTCCACAGGAATCCGATTCGCTTCATTGTCTCGCCTTGGAAGCAGGGGCACCCTACACCTTGTGAACACAGCCGGGAAAGGGTTTTCAAAGCGCGAGCGGCTCCCTGCCTCGGTCCTCGCTGGGACGGGACCTCGCCAACAGGGCCCGTCACCAGCCTCACCGACGGCGGGCCCCCCAAAGGCTCCGTGAGACCAAGGGCGCGGGGAGACCGATGTGCCTGACGGCGCGGGGGGCGCCCAAGCCGTGGGCGCTCGGATTCGACCACCTTGTCGCGCGGGCCGGCCCCTGGGCACGTCCTTTCCTTGGGCCCGCGCGCCCGTCCGCGAGATGGCAGTGACCGCGTCCTCCTCGCAGCTCGAAGCCTAGCACACAGGGCGCGGCGGGAAGCCGAGGCCTGTACCCCTGAGCCGGGCCTCTTCCCCCCGCCGCCCCGGCCAGCCGCGCCCGCTCCCCGTCCCGCGCGTCCCCTCCTCCGGGAAGTGGGTTCCTGTGAGGCCGGCCCTCTCCTCAGCCCCGGTTACCTGCCTCCATGATGAACCTCGTCACTCGGAAGTGCACCCTCGCCTCGGGCGCCCGCCGCCCCTCGGCAGCCCGCGCCGTGCCCCCCCCTCCGCAGCTGTCCGGGCCAACGGCCTCCATGAGGCCCCGCCCCGCGGCCCCAGACCCCCCCGCCGGAAGGAGAAGGGGACCCAGCGCGCGGCGACCGGCTCCGGGGGTCCTCGCGGCGGGCGCGGCCACCCGCCCCGCCCCGCCGGCCCGCCGCCCCGCCCCTGTCCGCGCCGCCCCGCCTCCCAGGTCCCCGCCCCGGGGTTGGCGGGGGGGGGGGGAATGAGAGGCGGAAAGACTTCGCGGCTGCGCGCAGGCGCCGATTCCGGCGCAGGCGCAGAGGCCGACTCGGCCGGGTGGCGGCGGCTGGCTGGCGCCCCCCGCTGCCGCTGAACACCGCTCGCCCTGCCCTTGAGAACCGACGCCCGGTCCCTGGGACGCTTACGCCCCGCCCCCGAGAGCCGCCGGCCTCGGACCCTGCGGCCGGAACTGCCTGGGCTACGTCGCGAGGGCCCCGCGAGGTCACGGGCACCCCCAGGCGTCTTAGCTGCCAATCCCTGCGGTCCCACTCTGGTGTCGCTCCAGGCTGGTGTCCCAGCGTGCTTTAGGACTGGGACAGCTGGCGGTGACTGCCAACCCCCGGGGCGAGGGGCGCTTGCCTGGGCTCTGGTCGGCGACTCCCACCGGGAGAAATCATGTGACTCAGTGTCAGTGTTGGTAAAAGCTGAATCCAGCTTCGCCTAAGTCTCCAGACAGGTAGATGAGCCCGAAGGAAATGTGCGAAGAATGAGTGCATTGGGGGGATTTGGCTCTGGGATTTTCCTCTGCACGCCTTGGTGATCTGGCTTCTGCTCACCTTCCCAGGCTGACACACTTTAGGAGCTTAACAAATGAATGAATGTTGTGGACTATCCAGCTCACCATGCCGCTGCACACTTCGTTCGTGTACCTTCCACAAGCAGGGTATTGCATGTCAGGCATTGGGATATGGAGCACCAGAGAGACTCCCAAACTAACGACCCAGTCATCTGGGTCACTCTGGTATCATTGGATGGTTGCTATATTTGAGAGACTTGGGAACTTGGAGAGGAAAAGGCCAGTGCTCCCACACTCTTCCACCAGAGTCACTGGGCCCCGGTGAAGATCCTGATGGCTCTACTTCCTGACCCACCCAGGACAGCCTTGGCTCCTTCCTCAGCTCCCCCATCCCTCTCCCAACCCAACTCCCCCAAGTCTTTTCCCCATGCCAGCTATGGTCGTTTCCAGTGCCCGCTGTAACAAATGACCAGGAAGTGAGGGACTTAAAACAACAGGAACTCATCCTCCCACAGCTCTGGAGGCCGGAAGTCTGACATCCAAGTGTCAGCAGGGCCGCGCTCTCTTGGCAGGGGCAACCCTTCCTTGCCTCTTCCAGCTGCTGGGGGCCCCAGGTGTGCCTCGGGCTCGTGGCCGCGTCACTGCAGTCTCGGCCTCTGTTGTCACGTGGCCTTCTCCTCCATGTGTCTCTGTGTCTCCCCTGTTACTTGTCTCTGCATTTAGGGCCCACTGAGGAAATCCAGGATGATCTCAATTTAGATCCTTCACTTGATCACATCTGCAAAGACCCTTTCGATAATCCCAGCTTCCAGGGATTACGACATAGGGGGCCGCCGTCTGGCCCACGACACCAGCCTCCAGCCAGAGCGAGCCTCCTAAAATGCAAGCCTGAACGGGCTCTGCCCTGCCCACCATCTTCCAGGACCCCTTGAACTCAGGAGAAGGCTGAGGCCTTTGCCTGACATGCCGGTTCCCAGGGAGTCACGCTGTCGACTGACCAGCCTCGAGTCTCACCACTTGGCCACTCATGGCGACACCCTTGAGCAAGTCCCCGGAACTTATAGTCGCCCACCTAAAGGTCTTCATACAAGCTCTTCCCCTCTCCACAGCTCCCTCTGTCTGAGGCAAGGCACAGGCCCTCTGGGCTGAGCACCTGGGTGTGTGTGTTTGTGTGTGTGTGTGTGTGTGCGCGCACGTGCTTGTCCACGTGTGCCCACGTGCATGTGTATGGAGGACCCAAGGCCCCTGTGCTGCTAGCACCTGTCAAGCCTTGAGCACTCTGTCGCTGCTGTCTGTCCCCCACCCGAGGCCAAAACCCAGACCACCCAGAGCACCAGCCTAAAGGGGCACACCACACCCCCTCCCCTCCCCACACTCACATGCAAATGCACACGCACATCAGGCATCCCCCCCGACACGCGCGCGCGCGCGCGCACACACACACGGCACATACCCGAATCATCTCACCCACTCTTCCCTCCGGCCCTGGCCCAGTGGCCTGCCACACCCCACGCCCTGTGTTTGCCGGTTAAACAGCACAGCTTGAATTCCTCCTTCCCCCCCTGGGCCTTTTGCGGTGTGAAGAGTCTGGGCTCAGCAAGTAATAGGTGCCCATGAATGTGAGTCAAGGGAATGACTCAATGAACACATTAATTTTTAAAACCCGGGGTCACAGGGCACCCTCCTGGCAAGCAGCCTGGACACCGTAGTTGACAAATGAATAATTCACTAGCCACCAGTTGGAGCCGGCAAACCTCTAGGCAGGGCCTCCTCTCCCACCATCAAGCCACACCCGCTGCACGGCCCTCCTTTCCTGGCACCCGGCACCCCTCCCAAAAGGGGCGTGTCCCCCCACCACCCCCAGCATCCCCTGACCTTGCCCGGGGATTATCTCCAGACCCTGTACAAAGGAGATGATCAATACAGGAGGGCGGACAATCGTATCAGAAGAGGATTCTATGGAATTTGCCAACACTCCCTTATCTAGCCGTTACTGTGTGCCTCTGTGCGGAGTAAAGCACGGCCCCCTCCTCACAATGGTGCTATCACCTAATGAGTGAGTGAGTGAGCCCGGGCTCAGGCCGGAGCTCAAAGGATGAAGCGGAGAGCCGGGAGGGGCCTTCGGGGCACAGGGGGAAGGCCGCGCCCAGGCGGGGCCGCTGGAAAGACTGGCTGGTCTTCTGGGACGGCGGAGGGCTCCCAAAGTGCTCGCCCTGCCCACCTCCTCCCCAGTGGCCTTCGCCCCAGTGGTGGTCATGAGGAGCCCCTTCATCCAAGTCCGGTCCTGTCACTTGTCCTTGGAACCTTCTCGCAACCTGAGAACCTCACTCCGCTGTCACCCTTTCTTCTCCCCCTCCCCTCCACAAACACCTTCTGGGCCTCCAATCTGTCCCCATCGGCTGGCCCAACCGCGTCCCTCGCAGTCCATCTCCCCATCTCCACCGCCCTCTGCCCTCCCACCCCTCTCGACGATGCAACTCTGGAGCGACGCGTGTCCCTGAACTCCACAGCTTGCTGCCTGCTCTGCCCTTGGTCCCCCGCCCCCGCCCCCTGCCGGGCAAGACTGTCCCCCTCCCACACCACCCTCGTCTTGGCCCACTCACGCTACTAGAGCAAAATACCACAGGCTAGGTGACTGACAGACAACAGACATCTCTTTCTCAAATGTCAGGAGGCTGGAAATCCAAGATTAGGGTGTCGGCATGGCTGGGCTCTGGTGAGAACCCTCTTCTGGTTCGCAGAAGGCCAAGTCCTCACCGTGCCCTCACGCGGAGGAAGGGGCGCACCAGCCCTCTGGGGTCTCTTTGGTGAGGGTACTGATTCCATTCCTGAGGCTCTGCCCTCGGGACCTGATAGCATCCCCGGGGCATCCGGATTTCGCCACGTGAGCTCGGAGGAGGGACGCGTTCAGGCCAGAGTGCCCGCCAAGGCCATGTGCCACTTCCAAGCTGCCCGCCCCCAGCCGCACCGGTCGCTCCCTACTTTAAAGTCTCACTGCTGACAGCTTTGAGGCCTCACCCTCCCCGTCCCCTTGTGCCCCGCATCCGGGCAAGCTCCTGAGAAAGCCGGAGTGCTCCCTTCCTTGGCACCAGAGGGGAGTTCGAACCACACGCAGGAGCCCTCGGCCCTGCCCTAGCTCCAGCCGTGACAAAGAGCTCTGCCAGTCTCCTCTCCGTGCCCTCTCCGGTCACTTTCTTCCCAGCTTGGGGACTTGCCCCGCTATCCCCAGAAGGCCTCAGTGCGTGACTAAGGAACCTTTTCGGAACCTCTTGGCGGGTGCGGTGCCCTCAGTCTCCCAAGTGCAAACCAAATTTTGGGTGGGAGGTCAATCCTGTTTCCGAAGAGTGACCACGACACACTCCTTCCTGCACCAAACCCCTTCCCCTGGAGGATTCCTCACCCCCCTCTCCTGGCTCCCTGCCTCCTTCCCTCACGGGAGCGCCTGCGCGAGCCCGGCCTGGGGCTGGGAGGAAGCACACAGGGTCTCCCTTCAGTAGCCTTGCCCTCCTCCCCCACCGCGCGCCAGACAAAGCCACCTTTGTAGAAGCAGCCTGACTGGGGCCCTGCCTTCCCGGAGCCTGCCCCGGCCGGACCAGCTACCTGGACCAGCTCTATTTACCAGGCGGGTCAGGGTCCAGTTTTATTAAAGAAGGTGGAAGTTTCCTTACAAGTGGAGACACTGTGGGGATTACAGCTTCTGGTTAATCTACTACCTGGGATGATTTCCTTTTTCAAAGTTTTGAGTAAAAACAAGCTCAGCAGAGAGAAAGATTGAGCAAGCTCTGAACGCCCACGGGATCTTGTGTGCGACCAGGGGGACCTCCCAAGTGTTGGCGGTCGGCACCAAGGTTCAAAAACCTACCCGCCCCTACACATCCGGAGACAGAATGTAGATTCGTGGGTGCCAGGGGCCGGGGGGGCTGGGCGAGGGATGGAAGGGGCTGCTCACAGGGACGTGATCGGAATGTTCTGGAACTGGGTTGTGGTGAGGGTTGCACAACTCTGTGCGTGTATTAAAAACCATTGCACTAGACAGGTTCCATGGGTGGATTTTATGGTGTGTGAATTATATCTCAATAAAGCTGTTATTTAAAAAAAAGGTCATGGACAATTGTGCCATGAAGGACAAAACCCTCCCATGGGGAGAAGGGATTTCATAAAGAAGAGCAGAAGACTGACCAGCAAAGAGAATCAGGGGGCAGAGCAGCACTGGTGGGGGGGACCACGAGCCATTTCTGCAGGGGGGAGTTCTTCAAAGAGCTGAGGCTCTGCGTGGACGAGGGAACTCGCAGACCCATGGAGCAGAAGCCGAGAAGCCAGGGGGACATCGCCAGCAGGACAGCTGCAGTGAGGGTGGGGGCGCTGTGCCAGAGAAAGGCCCAGGGGGCCCGGGTAGCGAGAAGACAGGGAGAACTCCCCGGCTACCTAAATAGCTCGGTGGGGAAAGCCTGAGCGGATCGTTGGAGATGGGGGAACACCCAGTCCAGGGGTGCTGGTGGAAAACTCCACTCTATTTCTGCACACCAGAGGCCCACCCACCAGACTGGAGGTTGATGAGGGACATCTTACGGGTGACCTCCTGAACGCATAGGCCGCTTGAAGACAGAGGCAGGGACTAGAATGATGTGGCCACAAGCCCAGGGATGCCTGGGGCCACAGGAAGCTGGGAGACGAGGACGGATCCTCTCCTAGAGCCTCTGGAGGGAGCGTAGCCCTGCAGACACCTTGATTTCAGATGCCTGGCCTCCAGAAGTATGAAAGAAGAACCGTCTGTTGTCTAAGCCACCCAGTTTGTGGTCACTTGTTACGGCAGCCACAGGAACCTCATACAAGGGGGTCAGGGACGGGGTGGCTGAGATTTCCCCTTGATGTCTGCTGATAAACTCAAGACTGGAGGATAGAGAGGATGGAGGTTTCTGCCCACGCATGGACCACTCATAACCCTGTGGGAGGAAAGACGGCCTGGGAGGCATAATTCATCCCAGGGCACTGAGAAATAAAACAGATGAAAAGAATGCCCATGAAGAAATCCAATCCAAGAAGGTCAGGTGGCTTCTCGAGGTCACCCGGCACCAGGATGATCTTCCAAATGTGGGGCTTCTGGCTCCTGGCACCGTGCTTTCCTCGTTATCCCAAATGTCCCCCACCGAGGTTGGAAAGTGAAGTTCTCACCAGTTTTTTCGTCCTTGCCAACCCCTCTCTCCCGCGTACGGTGTCATCAGACCCCATAGCTCTCTAACTCCAGCCCTCTCGGTGTTTCCACCAGATCCTCTCCGGGTTACTGCGCACAGAGCCTTTCCTGCGGCTGGGATCACTGAGGCTTGCGGCCAGAACCACCGCCTTCCTCACTCTCCGCCTGGCTTCCCCACTGCCATATCTTTGGCCATGGGACCAGCACGACCCAGACTTTCAACCGTGTCCCCACCATCATTTGACCAACTCTGTCTCCAGGTTCAAAGTTCAGAGGGAGACTCTGATTGGATGAGCCTAGTTAATGAACACTGGCTCTGAAAGGGGAAGCCACCTTTGGTCCACTGGGGGCAGTCCAGTGTATGTACTGGTTCCTGTGGAAGGGACTGTGTGGGGCGAGTCAGTCCAGGAGCCCAAGGACATCTATTTGGCAGGACCGCTCGGCGAGCCCCTGAGTCCTTTGCTTTGTGCACCCCTTCCTTACACCTAGGAAGGGACTCAGCAAAGGACGAGTGGGGTCAGTCAGAGATCTCGTCTCTGCTATTTGGGTACTGGGCAAGGAAGTCAAGCCCTCAGCTCTCCCGGCAGGCAGTTGATAGAGAAAGTCTAAATGGCTACATGAAGAAGTAGCTGTGGAAATCCCTTATCTACTGATACGGAGGCAGCTATTAGAAAAGTTACAATGTTAAGAAAAGGCAACCAAATGAAATGATAACAAAGAGTGTCTGGAGTGGAAAGGGAGCGACAAAAGTCTCTATTCACAGATGACACAATCTCGCATAGAGAAAATCCAAAGGAATCCACGAAAAAACAAATAAACAAAAAAACCTGTCAGAGCTAATAAACAAGTTCAGCAAAATTGCAGAATTCTAGACCAATATACAAAAACTGATTGTATTTCCGTTACGCTATGAATGAACAATCCAGAGTGAAATTAACAGTTCTATTTATAATGGCATCAAAAAGAAAAAAATACCTAGGAATAAGTGTAACAAATGAAGGGCAAGACTCGTACAACAATATGCTATTGAAAGACATTAAAGATCTGTATAAATAAAAACACATCTCTTGTTTATGGATCAAAAGACCTATTGTTATAAGGACAATACTTTCCAAAATGATCTACAAATTCCACACTATCCCTATCAAAATTCCAGCTGGCTTTTTTTTATTTTTTCAGAAATTGACAAGCCAATCCTAAAATTCATACGGGAATTCAAGGGACCCAGAATAGCTAACACAATCTTCAAAAAGAACAAAGTGGGAGGACTCACACTTCCTGATTTTAAAACTTACCATAAAGCTACAGGAATCAAGACTGTGTAATACCAGCACAAAGATAGAAATGCAGATCAATGGAATAGAATTGAGAGCCCAGAAATAAACCCATGCTGCTATGGTCAACTGATTTTCCATGAGAGTGGCAAGATAGCTACATGCAAAAGAATGAAGTCGGACCCCCCTCCCACACCCCACACCAAATACAAAAAATAACTCAAAACCTAAATGTAAAAGTTGAAACTGTTGGGACGCCTGGGTGGCTCAGTCGGTGAGGCGTCTGCCTTCGGCTCAGGTCATGATCCCAGGAGCCTGGGATCGAGCCCCGCATCGGTCTCCCTGCTCAGCGGGGAGCCTGCTTCTCCTTCTGCCTGCTTGTGCTCGCGCTCTTGCTCGCTCTCTCTCTCTCTGACAAATAAATAAATAAAATCTTAAAAAAAAAAAAAGAGTTGAAACTGTAGAACTCCTTTAAAAAAAAGAAAAACCTCGGCATAAATCTTTGTGACCTTGAGTGAGGCAATGGTTTCCTAGCTGCAGTACCAATAATACAAGCAACATAATAAAAAATATATTGGGCTTCATCAAAATTAAACAGCTTTGTGATGCAAAGGATACCACCGAGAAAGTGAAGAGACAGTCCATATGGTGGAAGAACTTATCTGCAAATCACATCGCTGATAAGTGACTTGTATCTAGAATATATAAAGAGCCATTACAACTCAATAAGAAAAACACAAATAACCCGACTAAAAGGGGCAACAGGTCTGAATAGACATTTCTCTGAAGACCGTATACCATGTGCCATGAGTTTACGAAAAAATGCTCAGCATCACTAGTCATTAGGGAAATGCAAATCAAAATCACGAGATACTACTTCCTACCCATGAAGGTAGCTATAACTAAAAGGAATACTAACAAATGACAACAAAAAGAATAATAACAAATGTTGTCAAGGACATGGAGAAATTAGAACCCTCGCGCATTGCTGGTGGGAATGTAAATGGCGCAGTCACTACGGATAAGTTTGGCGGTTCCTCAAAAAGTTAAATATAGAGTTATCATATGGCACAGCAGTTTCACTCCTAAGTATATACCCAAGAGAAATGAAAGCATATGGCCACACAAAATCTTATCCATGAATGCTTATAGCAGATTTATTCATGATCGCTAAAAAGTGAAAACAACCCACATGTCCATCAGCAGATGAATGGATACACAAAGGGCAGTTTCTCCGTGCAATGGAGTATTATTTGGTCATAAAAAGGAGGGAAGTATTAATAGATGCTACAGCACAGATGAACTCTGGAAACATTATACTTGGTCAAAGAAGCCACACACGAAGGCTCACATACTGTATAATTCCATTCATATGAAAGGTCTGAATAGGCAAGTCCATCGAGGGAGAAAGGGGAGTCGTGTCACCATTGGGGGAAGGTGGGAGAGGGGTACACACAGGCCCCTGTACTGTCTTCGGAACTTCCTGTGACTCTATAGTAATTTCGAGACCAAAACAAAACACAACAAAGATGTCAGGGGGGCCGGCTCTCATCTAGAGGCTCCCGAAGATTCTACATTCAGGCTGTTGGCAGAATCCAGTTCCTTGAGGCCTCTTTCCCAGCCAGCAATAGTGGGTGGAATTCTCATTATCTTTGAATCTTTCTGACTCCTGTCTGGTCTCAGCTGGGGAAGTTCAGCGTGTCAGGGCTCCTGAGATGACATTGGACCCTGTAATCTAGGCTAATATTCTTCTATTCGGGTCAGCCGGTTAGTAGCCTTAATTACCCCTAAAAGTCCCCTTGGCCATGCAACGTAACGTATTCACGGGCATAACATCAGAGGGCAAAGGTCACGAGGGCCAAAATTGTATGGTGACAGATGGTGGCTCTTCACACCGAGCATACTATAACACACAGAGATGTCGAATCGCTATATTGTACACAGGAAACTAATGTCACGCTGTGTGCTGGCTATACTGAAATTAAAAATAAGTAAATAAAATAAAGATTTTAAAAAGAAGTGCATGAATGAATGCTATTTGGGATGTAAGGCCCCCAGAATGTGTGAGGATTTGGAAGTTGGGAAGGAGGAAGGGGGGGCATCAAGGAGTTGTTCCCAATTTGGGGCAAGCCCAGGGGAAAGGCCGGGCAGACAGGAGAGGAAGTGGAGTCACCCAGGAGGAGAGTGGGGCAAGAGGAGAATGGCTTTCCTCACCCTGAGATTTTCTCCTTGGACCCGGCGTCGGAGGACCAGTCTCCCACCTGTCTCCTTCATCTCCAAACACCTCTCTCCCCGGTCAAGGCTGGAAAGGGGCCGGGTGGCAGCCGGCCCCTCCGAGCCCAGTGTGCTGGCCGAAGCCTACCACTAGGGGGCAGAGTAGGCTACACCAAAAGCCACACAACCGGAGTGTGTGCGGGTGTGTGCGGGTGTGTGCCCGCGCGCTCTTGTGCTCGCGCGTTGGGGGCGCGCTCCTCGCTGGGTGGAAGGGACTCAGCTCAACTCAACTCACTCCCCCGCCACGTCAGAGCTTCCTCCCCGCGGCCAGGTGGCTCAAAGAGTCCCCTCTGCTGAAAACCCGAGAAGCGGGCTCTTAGTATAGAGAGAGGTCAGTGAGGGGGAGCCCGGCGGGTTCCGTCCCACCCCAGTGACCCCCAAAGCACCAATCTTCCCCTCCTCTGCCTGAAGAAGGGATCTAAGTGCGGGTAGAAATTGAGTCTTGTGGCAGCGCCAACGGCCTAGAAGGTCGGGGCCAGGAGTTGAGTCCCCTCCAGAGAAAGAAGGGGAGCGTGTCACTTATCCAGCCCCCCCAAACTCAGGCCCAGGGGCCTCCATGCCAGCTCTCCAGAATTGAAATTCACAGCAAAATGCAGAACTATTGAATAACTGGGCTCAGGTCCCAGAAATAGGCTGCCCTTTCTGCGGGGTGACGGGAAGATCCTCCCAGCTTCCCGTTGCCATGGTTTCCGCTCTGCTACCAGGCAGCCGGCGCGGCGGAAGCCATTTCCTGACCGCCGGTGTGCGGCTGATGGTGGCCGAAAGAGAGCCAGGTGGGGAAAAAACCTGGTCCCAGAGATCCCCGAGTCAGAGAGTAAATGTCGGGGCATTACCTACTCCTGGGGCACACCGATCGAGAGGCCTTGAAGAGAGACTGCACAGAAAAAAATAAATAAAAATGTTAAAGTTAACACATGCTCGGGCGGAATGCGCAGCTGGTTTGGGCAGAGGGCATGGGTCCTCGGGACAGGGCAGCCCACCGGCTCTTCGGCCAGGGAAACAGCAAGACGGGAGAGCCCTTAGGCCATGTTACCCACGGAAGGGTGGCTTGGGGTCCCCAGCCTGCGCAGCACAACCATCTCTGAGGTCTTGCTCTGTTAATGTCCTGACATTTGGAGCCTTAGGAAATTGCTAAGGAAATTGCTAAAAAAAAAAAAAAAAAAAAAAAAAAAAAAAAAAAAAACATGGGCTGCAGCTCCCCCAGTGAGCCCGGCCTGTTTTCTAAGGGCCCAGGGATGCCCACCCCGGGCAGCCTGCCACCCTCCCGGGAGAGCGGGCAAAGAGCTGAGCCCCTCTGGTCCCCAAACCTACAAGCCACCCTATGCTGACTCAGGGACCCTCTCACCTCTGCCCCAGTTTGTCCTGAAATCACAGCCCCATGATTTTCTGTCTACACTGAGTGTCTCCCCACCCTGCCCCCCCCAGCCTCAATTACAGGAAATGTCTCCTGGGGCTGCAAGTCAACCTGGCTTGGCTTTTGGAAGGTGGAGAGTCTTTTGGGGGTGCTGCCTGATTGCCCCCAAACCCCCATCCTGGCCACCTTCTGGGGGAGGCCCCTGGACCTCTAGGCGGCAAACGCTCCCTCCTGCTCTGCCCCAGGGCAGCCCCAACTTGGGGGAACAGGACACACAGACCCCCGCGACAGGGGTTGCACCTGGGCCTGCAGCACCCCCCCCCCTCCGGCCCGGCACTCCCAGGAACTCCAACCATTCCAGACCTTTCCACCGGCCTGCATAGCTCAGCTCGGGATAGGGTTTGTTTATGCTAGCCAGGTGTGTTCTGGCGCCTCCCCCGACCCCCACCTCCTCACCCCTGACCATTAACTTCTCCGATTCTTTTGGGTGATTAAAATTCAGCCCAGATTCATGTCCTATTCGAAACTCCCCCTCCCCATCCCCAGGACTGGAATGGACTGGAATAGAGACAGGGTGCTCCGACTTCCCGTTCCCTCCCAACCCCCCCTCCTGGGCGGAGGCAGGCAGGCCTTGTCTCCAGCCCAAGGTCGAAGGGGGGAGGGCGCTCCATCGTGGCCTGTGGCTCCTGCCAAGGGGGTCGCCTCTTGCCCAGGGTGGGCTCAGCCTCCTCTTTGCTGAGGATTCTTTAATGCTAGCAAGCCCTGTCCTCTTTGGGCCCGGGCCGTGTCCCCAGCCCCCGCCCCAGGTGAGCGCCCCTTGCAAGGACAGCCGCCCCAGCAGCCCTCCCAGTCGCAGCCCTCTGGCAGGGTGCGGTGGAGCTGGGGTACGGGCGCCCCCCCTTTCCTTGCCAGCACACACCCTCAGGAGCTCCTCCAGCAAGCCTCCTGCCTCCAGAAACCCCAATGGGCGGATGCCGGTACCCACTCATGAGCCCAGTGTGCACCCCCTTTCCCGGGGCCACAAGCCCAGCTCTCCCCGGAATTTTTGCTCCCCATACCTCACCTCCTGCTTGGAAGGCAGCGCGGAAGTGGGTCTTCTGAGACAGAGCAAGGGGTCCTTCTCCCCAAGTGACAGTCTTTGAGCCCCCTCCTCATTGGGCTGGGGATCACGCCTCCCCCCATTAAGCCATCTAGAGCTTCTGTGTGAAGGACAGCAGAGGGGGCCTTGCCCCCCCAAAGATGGTGGAGGCTCATGGCGAGTGAAGGAAGAGAAGGATCTAGAGATCGTGGTGGAACGAATCGCAGGGAGGAAGCTAGGGCTGCACTGGAAGCTACCCAGAGGCTGGAGAGAGCCCCCCTCC
>CM052901.1:1529660-1580138 GCA_028534135.1 Potos flavus | reverse complement strand
GTAAATGGATTAACTCACCCCTCCTCTGAAGGACACGCTGTTCTTGCCCCATTTACGAAGGAGGGGGAGGCTGGGGTGACCTGTCGGGGTCAAGGGCCGGTGACAGCAGAGTCATCGGGTCCAGAGGCCAGGAGAAGCCAGGAGGACACCCAGCACATTTGTCCCCCTCAAGGACTTTTTTGCCTTTTGGTATAAAGATCTTTTCCGAAGGTTGTTTTGTTCTAGGCCTAAGTCTGTTCTATTAATGTATTTTGCACGTTTTGTGTTTCACAGTCCCGTCTTCTTTGTGAATTTGACTAGCTGTCCCACTTGCCCCTTCAGTGGGCAAAGCTGGCGGCGCGGTGGCCCGGGGTGGCCTGGCAGGGCGATGGCAGGGCGGCGGTGAGTGCCCCCCCCCCCATGTGGCCAGCGCTGCAGGGCGCAGCCAGAGGAAGGCGATGCTAAGTCCGGGCTAGTGGGCAGCTCTGGAAAACCCTGCAGCGTGGAGACACATTTGCCGCTGGGCCCAGCGGCAAAGCCATCCTTGGAAACACAGCACGGAGACAGAAGGGCCTTCGGTGAATCGGTTTCAAATGCTGCATTTTTTTTTAATTGGGCAAATTGATCATTAAAGAACTGATTAAGCTAGAGTCACCGTTAGAATAAAAGGTGAAAATAAACTCCTGCATTTGAATTCCAAATTCCAAATTCCGGCTTGGAGGTGACCTGGTAATTAGACCAACTAGTCATTAGGCAAACTGGCTGCGGGTGGCCTGGGCGGTAAACGGATCCGGCGTGCGGAGGTAACCTTGAGTCTTCTCTCCTCCAGGAGTGGGGGTGCGGAGGGGGTGCAGCCTGAATATTCCTTGCACTTGACCCCGGAGGCCCAGGCAGGGAGGCCGCTCGGCTCCCGGGCTGGAACAAGATCCAGAGAGCGAGCGCTAGTTAGTTACGGAATCAGGATGGGGGCAGGAGGCCTCCCCAGCCCCAGCCCCGGAAGGGAGGCCGGCGATCAGCCCGTGGGAAGCATTCGAGGTGCGCAAGTACCCGTGCTGTCAGCTGCCATGACCCAGACCGAGGGTCACAGCGCCAGGCCCCGCTCCCGAGTGAGGCTCCGGAGCCCCAGGGCTATTTCTGAGGTCCCAGCCGCAACAGGACGCGGTGCCCCTCCGTGGGCAATGCGGCGGAACTCTCCGGGTTGAAAATGGTTTCTGTTGCCTATTGAGGAAACACAGAAGAATACTTACAGAATATGTGTGAGTGTGTCATGAGCCTCTGTGTACTCCCCACCCGGCTCGGGGGAAAAGAAAGGTGACGTTACCTGCGAAGGACCTTGAGTGCCCCTCCCTATCCCCCCTCACTCCCCCCACTCCCGTTTCAGAGGTGGCCTCTTCCCTGAATTGTGCATTTGCCAGTCCCATGCTTTTCCTTGTAGTTTCACCACCTTTGTACGCGTCCCCAAACAACACATGGTTTCATTTTGCCCAATTCGAACTTGATGCTGGGGAATGACAAGTGATCGCACGAGCGCCCAGGGCCACCTGCAGGATCGAAGTTTTCTTGCGGTTCCCCAGGCTCGCCAACACCCGATGCTGTCAGACTTTATTTGCCATATGGATGACCAACTGTCCCAGCATTATCTACTGAAAAACCTCTCCTTCCTCCACTGAGCTGCAGCGCCAGCTTTGTCGTAAATGGAGTTTCTACACGTGGTTTTTCTGCTTCCGCATTCTCTATTCTGTCCCACTGGTCTATTTGCCCATCGTTTTGCCAATACTGCACCATCTTAAATGCAGTACCTTTAGAATAATTCTTAGAATCTGCTAAGGCAACTCCCTCCACCTCCCTCTTTAGGAGCATTTTAACTCTTCTTGGCCGTTTCCTCTTCCATATAAATTTGAGAACCACCTTGTCAAGCTCCACTTAAAAATGGCATTTAAATTACAATTGCATTCAACCTATAAGTCAAATGGAAGAGAATTGGCATGTTCAAAACATTGATTTTTTTTGAGAATTCTGGGTAACCAAGATAATGGCCAAAACCCTCAACATAGCTTCCAAACAAAAATCAATTAAAAAAAAAACAAAAATAAGAACAAATAAAACCACACAAAACGCATGGCCTCAGCATCACTAGAAGGTCAAATTACCTGTAATAAATAAAATCACAAATTTGCAGGGAATTATCCAAAAATGAAATACAGATGGAAATAAATGGACAAAGAAAAAAAAGAAAAAGAAATGAATATTGAACTCTAGAGAATAGGGGTGGGAAGAAGGCTAGAATGAACCTGGAATTAGAGGCGTCAGTATGAACCCACAGAGATGGATGGATGGACGGACGGATGGACGGATGGATAGATAAACAGAAATGTGTGGGAGCGTACATACATATGTGTATTTTACTGCTACATTTATTAATAAATGTGTGTATGTATACATATATGGATCCCAGAAGGTAAGGAATCTATGCATCTCCATTGATATAAATAAGTAAGTTAATGGGAGAAAAGAAGCTCTTCCTCACAGGAGAAAGCCAAATGATAAATGTAGGAGGAATGATGGAACTGGAAAATCACCATTTGGCAACCATGATAGCAATGATTGATTCAAGCAAAACTGATCAACGGATGAAAAAAGTAGTGGGTGAAAGTTTGATGAGGAACAGAATATTTAAATAGTCTCAAAATGTCTCCCCACAAAAGGAAAATCATAGCAACTTGATAGTGGAGACACCTGGCACACAGCACTGGAACCGAGTGACCAAAGATGGTGGAACAAGCCACCATCGCGTGCCTCTAGATCGAGGATACATCGCTTCTCTGGCATTCCTACCTAAAGTGCAAAACCTGAATCTAATGGTAAGGAAACATCAGGCAAAACCAAACAGACGGACACTCCACAAGATAACGGCCCTGTGCCCTTGAAAAATGTCAATGTCATAAAACACAAAGACCAAAGAGCTGCTCCAGATGGCAGGAGACCCAAGAGAATATGACAACTGAATGTAATGCACGATCAGAGATGCTCCTTTTCTGGAAATGACATTATTGGGACAACTGGCAAACTCTGGGCAAGGTCTGTAGATTATACTATTGTATCAATGTTAATTTCCTGGTTTGGGTAACTCTACTGTGGTTCAATAACAGAATGTTCCTTGCTTTTAGGAAATACACACTGAAGTTTTAGAGATCAAGGAGCATAATGTCCCAATTGACTTGAAAGATTCAGAAAATAAGTGTGTGGATGTGGGGGGGAGCATGGGTCTGTGTATGAGGGTTTACACATAGAGAGACAAGAAGAAAACAAACATTGTAAATGTCAACATTTGGGGAATCTGTCCGAAGGGTATAGAAGAAATCCATCTACTATGCTTTTTTTAGCAGCTACATTGAGATATAATTCACATGCCATACAATTTATCTATTGGGACTATCCCTAGGAGTGAAACTGCTGGGTCATGTGGACACTCTGTGTTTAACATTCCGAGAAACTGCCAAGCTTTTCCAAAGCAGCCGTACCACTTTACATGTTCCTCAGCAACGTATGAGGGTTTCAATTTCTCTATATCTTCACCAATATGTTTTGTATGTCTTTTTGAATCCAGCCATTCTAGTGGGTGTGGAATAATATCTCATGATGATTTCGGTTTGCGTTTCCCTAATGACTAATGATGTTGAGCATCTTTTGATGTGCCCATTAGCTCATTAGATCTTCTACGGAGATATACCTCTTCAAATTCTTTGCCCGTTTTTAGAATTGAGTCATGTATCTTTTTATTGTGGAGTTGTAAGCTTTCTTTATATATTCTAGATACAAGTCCCATATCTGATACATGATTTCCAAATGTTTTCCCTCATCCCGTGGATTGTCTTTTCACTTTTTTGATAGTATCATTTGCAGCGATTTGTCTAGTTTATCTTTTGTCACTTGTGCTTTTGGCTTCATATCTAAGAAAACATGGACTGATCCAGGGTCACGAAGATTTACAACCATTTTTCTTCTAAGAGTTGCATAGTCTTAGTTCTTACATTTAGGCCTCTGATCTGTTTTGAGTTACTTTTTGTGACTTCACTCTTTTGCAAAGATATCCAGTTGTCCCAGCACTATTTGTTGAAAAGACTATTTTCTCCCATTGAATGGTTTTGGCACCTCCTGTTGAAAAATTAATTGACCATAAAAGTCAAGGTTTATTTCTGGACTCTCAATGCTATTACACTAATTTATAAATCTATCCTTATGCCAGTCCCACACAGTCTTGATCCCTGTAGCTTTGCACTAAGTTTTGAAATAAGGAAGTACGAGTCTTCCAACTTTGTTCTTTCTAAACCTCGTTTCGGCTATTCTGGATCCCCGGCATTTCCATGTGAATTTTAGGATTGGCTTATCGGTTCCTGCAAAAACGCCAGCTGGAATTTTGATTGGCACTGCACTGAACCTGTAGATGAGTTTGGACAGTATTGCCATCTTAATATTAATAATCTGATTCATGAACATGGGATGTCTTTCTGCTTATTTAGATCTTCCTTAATGTCTTTCAACAATATGCTACTGTACAAGCCTTGCCATTCTGTACATTAGCCTTACTCTGCAACCTTATTGAACACATTTATTAGTTCTAATCATTTTTAGTGGATTCCTTAGGATTTTCTGTATGAGATCATGTCATCTGTTTAATATAGATAGATTTGCTTCTTCCTTTCCAATCTGGATAGCTTTTACTTCTTTTTATTGCATAATTTCCCTGGTTACAATGTCCAGCACATTTTAACTGGAAGTGACAAGAGCAAACATCTTTGTTTTGTAGGGAGCAAGTTTTCAGTCTTTCACTATTAAATATAATGTTATCTATGGGTTTTTCATTCATGCCCTTTATCAGGTTGGAGATGTTCCCTTCTCTTTATTTCTACTATTCTTGTAGTCTTTTTATAAATTTAAAATTATGTGTAAGAAAGTTAAAAGGAGGGAGGCCTGGGTGGTTCAGGCAGTTAAGCATCTGACTCTTGATCTCAGCTCAGGTCTTGATTCAGGATCAATTTTTTTAATTTTAAAAATAAAGTTAAAAGGAAAGAAATTATGTGTTCCTGGGACTCCTGGGTGGCTCAGTTGGTTGAGTATCTGCCTTTGGCTCAGGTCGTGGTCCAGGGTCCTGAGATCGAGTTCCGCATCAGGCTCCTTGCTCAGCAGGGAGCCTGCTTCTCCCTCTGCCTGCGTCTCCCCCTTCTTGTGCTCTCACTCTCTCTCTCTCTGACAAATAAGTAAATAAAATCTTTTACTTTTTTCTTTTTTTTTTTTTTTTAAGATTTTATTCGTTTATTTGCCAGAGAGAGAGTGAGCACAAGCAGGGAGAGTGGCAGGCAGAGGGAGAAGCAGGCTCCCCACCAAGCAGGAAGCCGGATGTGGGACTTGATCCCAGGACCCTGGGATCATGACCTGAGCTGAAGGCAGACGCTTAACCGACTGAGCTACCAGGCATCCCTAAATAAAATCTTTAAAAAAAAAAAAAAGAAATGATGTGTTTCAGTCCATGAATATAGTATATATTTTTATTGTTTTTTTTTAATTTTTCCTTCACTGTCTTTCAAACTATTATAAATTTCTACATAATGGCTTTGCATGTCTTCATTAGATTTATTCCTGGATAGTCATATATTTTATGCTATTATAAATGTTGTCTTTTTCATTTTTAAATTATGTCTCTGTTAATTTTATATGTTGATTTTGTATCTCAAAAATGTGCTAAATTTTCTTATTAATTTGAATAATTTATCTTTAGATTTTTGGGGATCTTTTTACATAAACTATCATCTGCAAATTATTTTTCAATCTTTTCTTTTTATTTGCCCTGCCTTACTGCACTGGCCAGGTACTCAAGTACAGTGTCAAGTAGAACTGGTACTAACCAGTCACCTTATCTTGCACCTGAGCTCAAATACAAAGTTTTCAATATTTCACAATTAAGTAATTTGGTTTTTAGTTATTTTACCCTGATGAATCTAGCTATGCATTTCTTTTCATTTATTCTGCAGTTTCTAAACCCTCTTTAATTCTGCGATTCGAGGTTTTCCCCATTTTTGAAAAATTGTCAGCCATCGTATCTTTTTTTATTATTTTATTTATTTATTTATTTATTTTGAGAGACAGAGAGAGTGTGAGGGGGAAAGGAGGAGGGGCAGAGGGAGAAGGAGAAGCAGATTTCCCGCTAAGTGGGGAACTCGACACGGGGCTCGATTTCAGGACCCTGAGATTATGACCTGAGCTGAAGGCAGACACTTAACTGACTGAGCCACCCAGGCGTCCCACCATCACATCTTTTAATACTGCTTAGACTCCATTTTTTTTTCTTTCCTTGTCTTCTGGGACTCTATTTACACATATGTTACATTCTACAGTATCCTCTCTGTCTCCTTTTTTTAAAAAAATTTTTGATCCCTTTGTCTCTCCCCACTTCATTCTGGATAGTTTCTTCTGATTTACCTTCCAGTCCAACACTCTCTTCAGCTGCACATATGCTGCTATTATGCCCATCCATTCATTTCTTAATTTTGGTTACAGTCATTTTTAGTTCTAGAATTTTCAAATGGCTCTTTTTTAGTTTTCGTCTTCTGCCATAATTATCAATATTGCCATTTATGTCTTTGAACACTGTGTACTTAGCTACTTTATTTATTTATTTATTTATTTATTTATTTATTTTGGTACTTAGCTACTTTAAAGTTTATACTTGATAATTCCAATGTCTGGAGCCACTGTAGGTCCTTTTCTATTGTCTGTTATCACTGTTGGTTTTCATTCCTATTGCCTTCTCTCCTCATCTGCCTACCTGTTTTTATAGTTTGCTGAACATTGTAATTGAAAAAAAAAATGTAGCAATAACTTGAGGGTGAGGGTGAAGTTCTCTTCCTCCAGAAAAGATTCCACTTGGCTTTGTAAGCTTCTGAACAAAATGTGGCTTTTCTGAGCAATCTAGGGTCATCTTAATCCAGTTTCAGGGATTGAGAGGCTAAAAAGCTGGCGAAAATCCTAGGAGACTCTATTTCTGAGTCACCTTACTCCTTGGGAACAGCTCTTTAGGGTCTCAACTAAAGCAAGGAAGATTCACCAGGATGTTTCTTTGGCAGGTCCTAGGTTCTAATGGCTATCCTTCCAGCCCCGTGCAGCTGTCGATAACCCTCTGCCATCTCCAACCCACCCATTCTAGACTCCGCAGACACACTGAGAGGATAATCAGCTCCAAACACTGGCTTTGCCTTCCTCCTCCTGTTCTTCTCTGCATCCTGGCCTGGAAATTCCGCATCCTCTTTTTTCTCTGTGATGTCTTCAGATAAGTGACTTTTCTATTTTTCTGGCTTTTCTAATTGTCCTCATCAGGAAGTAGGCATGAATTAACTAATTTATCATTACCAGAAATGGAAGCCCTTCATTGAATTTCTAAACTCTATTGTATTTTTCACTTTTAGGAGTATTATTTATTTTTTTCACATATATTGGGTTGTTTTTATAGAATGCTTCCCTTTGTTATGTTTTCAATCTCTTTTATTTCTCTGAACATACTAAACATGCCTCCTTTATCTTCTGTGTCCGATAACCCCACCATTTGAAGTCTTTGGGGAGTTTATTCTGCTGTCACTCCCTCATGGGGCTCTGTTCCCTTTCACGCTTGGTTTTTTTTTCTTAAGATTTTTTTTATTTATTTGGGAGAGAGTGTGAGCAAGCAAAGAGACAAAGACAGAGAGCACGAGCAGAGGGAGAGGGAGAAGCAGACACCCCTTGAGCAGGGAGCCCAGTGTGGGACTTGATCCCAAGACTCCAGGATCATGACCTGAGCCGAAGGCAGACCCTTAACCAATTGAGCCACCCAGGCGCCCCTCCCCCTTTTTTCACTTGTGCGTTTAGATTTTCTGACTGGCTATTTTTATTCCTCTGAACTTCGTAGTGGGAACGCCTTGAACCCTAGACTGAAGGCGGACTCCTTCAGAGAGCATTCGCGTGGGCTTCCGGTGGGCTTCTGGAGGCCCTCCAGCCCAGAAGCACTTTAAACTAAATTCGCAGTTGGAGGAGTTTACAGACCACCCAGGTGTTCCGATCCTAGCCACAAATCCACGAGGTGCTCACTTGTGAGCACGAATGTGCAGAGCAGATATTGTCCCCTCCCTCTCACGCCAGGTTTGGAAATAAGCCACTCTCCTTGCGGCCTAGTGGACAAAGGGGTGGGGGTCAATGTCTCTAGTTCACCTCTCCAACGATGGCTTAACCTTTTATGTCCCACCTCCATGCAGCAGGGGGAGGTGGATGACGCTTTCCTGTTTTGCAAGACTTGGGCTTTGTGGCCCGTCCCCACAGTCCATGAGGCCGCGACAACTGAAGCTTAAGGCCACCAGGGTCCACAAATGCCCTCAGGGTGAAAGCTGGCCTCAGTGCTCTATTTACCTCTCTGGGTTCCTGTCTTGACTTAATTTTTGGACCCTGGGATTCCTAACTTTTTCACCGTCTCACTGGTGCATTTATAAAGACAATTGTAACATCTTTTCTTCAGCAATCTTGGTTATTTTCATCAGAATGGTCGTTCAGAGTATGTAGGTTAGAATACTGAAGGAAACAAGTCAACTTGTATCTTTTGAAATGTCACAAAACTATGTGCACGCTAACATAAAAACACGTCCCTTCTTGGTTTTCTCATTGCGACATTCTGAGTATGTTCATCTAAGATGAATCTTCCTCTCAGTCTTGGTTTTGTTGTTGCTGTTGCTGAGGGGTGGCCTGGTAGTTGTTGTTTTTTTTTTTTTTCATAGACATTTTTGCAATAACAATTACACACTTACCTATTAGCTGTGACATTAAATGGCTATTCCCCCACTAGATAATATCAGAGACCTCATCCGTTTTGTTTTTTCTCCTGTCCGTTAGGATTAGGTTTAGGGATACACATGAGAAAAAACACGGCCAGCACCTTGCATGTGTTGAACTAATGAAGGACGGAGGGAGGGAGGGAGGGAGGGAGTCTCGGACCTATCGAGAGTAGGTACTTCTCAGTAATAACAAAGCACTGGAAACCAGCCACCACGCACCGCGCAGGCCTAGTTGAGTCGGCTATGCTAGGCCTGCCCCTCGGAGCACTGAGCAGGAGGATGAAGGGATGCAGGAGAGCTCCGGTAGCCCCGGAATGTCCCAGGGTGTGAGGAGACATCCACGAGCAAGGAACAGCACGACATATCACAGTATTTGCCTAAGAAATAGGAGAATATAAATACACAAGTGTTGTTTCGTGAAAAACGGTTTCTATAATTGAAAAAATCAAAAAGGAGACCAAAACAATCCCTAAGGGTCAAAAACAAACAGAAACAAATGAACGTAGCCGCATAACTGTGCAAAACAGAAGTATTTCAAGTGTCTCAAAAACATGGAATTGTCATCATACGCACCTAAAGGGTTACGCCTTAAGGAGAAGAACTCCAAGGAAATGTGAACTGTATTCAGCGTCTAGATGTGGTCTTTCTGACTGTCACCTCCCTCGGGCAGGAGCCAGGACTGCAGCGGGAGGCGTGCACAGTGAGCCTGGAACATTCTGCTACGGGAGGAAGTGAGGAAGGCCTCGGACCATGAAATCCACATCGGGGGGACCTGGGAGCCCCTTTGCGGGAGCTCCCCCAGGCCACGGATGGACCCATCTGAGCCTCGACGGGCAGAATGATGGCAATAGCAGACACATGTTCAATATGGAAAAATCCAGCCATTCCGGAAGTTGCTGGGGGACCGAGTCATTACTCTGAAGGGGGATAAATGGAAAGAAGGCTCATGCGTCTACGCTACTTGTCCCGGATTGTTTGTGTTTCATGACAACTGAACGGTTGATGAGGGAAATTTCTTCCATTACCGAATTCCAAGTAGGAAATGCAGCAAGAATGCTCAAACCAGAAAATGGCTCTTTTGTAACCCCGCGATGAAGGACTTGGCTTGTCCAGCAGATAGATGGCACAGAGAAGACACACGAGGCCTACCAGCCCATGCTCAGCGTTCCCGTCTGAACAAACCACCGTGCGCGGGCATGTTTGAAACAATCAAGAAAAGTGTGTATTAGGCCACGTAAAGGACTTATTTTTAATTTCAGTCGTCAGGTGTAATCATGACCTTGTGGAGTTGTTTTTAGAAGCCCCCATTCACGGGCAATCCGCAGGTACGTGTTTTTGTGTGACACGAAATGATGTTTAGCATTTATTTTAAAATGCTCTGGATGGGGGCGCCTGGGTGGCTCAGTGGGTTAAAGCCTCTGCCTTCGGCTCGGGTCATGACCTCAGGGTCCTGGGATCGAGCCCCGCATCGGGCTCTCTGCTCAGCCGGGAGCCCGTTTCCCCCTCTCTCTCTGCCTGCCTCTCTGCCTACTTGTGATCTCTTTCTGTCAAATAAATGAATAAAATCTTTAAAAAAATAAAATAAAATAAAATGCTCTGGATGAAAAGCAATGCAGGGTCCTAGATAGGGTCCCGGAACACAAAAGGGACATCAGTAGAAAAATGGTGAGATGTGACTGAAGTCTGGCCTTGAGTCAGGTGAGGGTGAGGGGTACCCGGAAATTCTCGGTAGCATCTCTGTAACATCTCCGGAAACGTAAAATTATTCCACTGTCAAGAGCTCATTTTTTCAAGAAATATTGCACAGAAAAGGTGCGGGGGGGAGTGTAAATGAACCAGATGGGCAAAATCCAACAGCAAAAGGCAAACAATCTACTTAGAAAAATCGACAAAAAACCGTTTCACCAAAGAGGCCACGCGAGGGGCAAACGGGGGCGTGGAAAGGTGTTCCACTTCTTGTGCCCTCAGAGAAACGCGGATCGAAAGCCCGAGGCAGCTACCAGCAGGGCCACAAGACGAAATCACAGCAAGATCAAGTGCTCGTGCGGCAGCCACTCTAGGAGACAGTTCGGTGGTTTCCACGCTGCGCCCGTATTTCAGACACGCACGCGTGTGCACACGAGGGCACGTTCGCGTGCAACCGGGGCGGCTCGGGGATGACCCTGCTGTCGTCCGCTGGAAATGCAAGGCGCCGACGCTCGGGGCAACTGCCTGTGAATCAAATTATTTCCAAAGAGTCAATTCCGAAAAACACCCCAGGAAACAAAGGCGGCTGGAGATGAGAAATAGCGGCAAACTGCTGATAACGGCTGACACCGGTTCATCGGTCTCCCGGGCTCCGGGGCCAAAGTAACGATTCTCTCTGCCTTTGTTTAACGCTGACAGTTTCCACGATAAACAGTTTTCTTAAGAGTCACTGCTAAACAAATGTCTGTTGAATGAATAAATGAGGGATTAATGAATAACCCCAGTCCAAACCCGGGGTTCTACAGATAATGGAAACAAGACTTAGGGAGGGAGAGCCCGCTCCAGGCCGCACCGAACGGCAGAGGCCACGCCAGTCCTTGACGCCGGGGCTCCTGATCGCCAGTGTGCCTAGCTCTTTCTAAATATATTTTTTTAGACCTTACACAAGCAGTACAGAAACACACGCTCATTGTCCAAAAAAAAAAAAAAAAAAAAGGGAAAGGAAAGGAAAATTGACCATAGGCTAAGAGCTGCAAGAGGGGGTTAGGGGAAACAGAGTTCCAACGCGGTGGGGGCAGGGACTGAGGGCTCCAGCATCGGGGGGCTTTCCGTGGGACCCGGCAAAGGGAGGCGCCGGGGTTGGGGGGGTGCACAGGCAGCTGGACAGCCCGCGGCCAGTCAGAGCGCTCTGCCACGAAAGATTTTGGTTAAGAAGAAATTGCTAGAATGTCGGGTGTGTTTGAATGTCTTGAGAGAACATTTACACACCAGGACGCGTCGCGGGTTGAATTAGTGATAAGTGCACGGGAAGCTAAGCAAACAGCTAGCCAAAGGACAATTATTAACTCCTGGGAAAACAAAATGCTCCGCAGAGAAGAAAAGTAAGCAGGGCTTGCATGGCTTAACCGCGAACGGCATAATTTTCAAGGATGGGGAGATGGGAGGGGGCGGGGAGAACAGAGCCCGGTCGGTCGCTCGGAGGGAGCTCGGAGCGCGCGGGGCTGCAAGGGCGTCCGGGTTGGGCAACCTCGGGAGCAAAGGTCTGGTGGCGGGAGGGAGGGCAGCCTGCGGGATGGTTCTCAGGATGTGGCTGGTCCCTCTTCCAAAATGCTCCCGGGCTCAAAGGAGCCTCCCTTTGCTCTGCGCACTGCTCCCCCGACCACCGCCACCCCCCTGCCTCCTCTCGTGCTGAGGAAACAGACCCCCCGCCTCACCCGTGCTGCCTGCCCCTCGCTTCATCCTGTCTCTCCCGAGGAGAGGACTCCCAGCCGGCCGCATGCTGGACGACGGCTAGGTGACACGGAGGAGGGGGTCGCTCGGTTCCCGGGGGCCAGAGCGGGAAACGGCGGCAGAGCCTGTGGCTTTGATGGCCAGCCCGTTCCGCCCTTCAGTGGAGAACAGGACCCAGCCACAGTGCAGCTGGGGCCGCCCGAGAACCCCTATGAGCCCTTGTCCTCAGTGGGGAGGGGTCCCCCGGGAGATACCTCCACAGCCCTGACCCTGTGAATGTGACCTTATTAGGACAAAGGGCCTTTGCAGATGTGATGAAATGAAGGATCTGGAGAGGAGATCTTCCTGGATCACCAGAGTGGACCTTAAATCCAGTAATAGTGGCTTTAGAAGAGACAGGAGACGACTAGAGAGAAAGTCGTGTGAAGACAGAGGCAGCGATCGGAGTGGTGTCTCCAAACCCAAGAACACCCGGAACCCCCAGGAACTGGAAGAGGCCGGAAGGATCTTCCCTTCGAGCCTCCCGAGGCCCTCCGATGCTTTGATTTCAGACTACGGGCCCCGGAGCTGTGAGGGAAGGCACTTCCGCCGTCCGCGTGCAGACATGGGGCGGCTGGCACCGGGGGCGTGGGCGGGAGGCGCGCACAAGGAGGGGAGGGCCTCGAGGCTTCTCGAGTGGGAGTGGGGGCTGAGCGGGGTGCAGGCTGGCCTGAGCCCCACACCCTCCCCTCAGGGGTAGGCAGGCCTGCAAGAAGAAGCCAGCCTCACCACCAAGCCACGCGGCCCTAGAATGGCCTCGCGGCTGCACAGACGCTGCCACCGAGGGCCCTCCAGTCACCAGACAGCAGGGGGGCAGAGAGTCAGGGCCTTGCCGCAGCCAGGGCTTCGAGCAATTTGCCCTTCATCTGAGCAAGCGTCCCCTGCTTGAATGTCACTTGGTTTGGGTCACTTTGCTCTCAGCACCCAGCACTGCGCGCGGCCTGCCGTGGCTGCTTCGCTATCTGTGCGATGAAGGGCGGAATGGATGAAGAGGCCCAGCGCTCCCACAAGGGGCCGCCGCCATCGAAGCGTGGTTGCCGTGCCCTCTCCCTCTTCGGCGGGGGCGGAGGGGGGGTGGCCTGGGGACCAGGGACATGGCTGACAGTGTCCCAGGGGCAAGGGGCGTCCTGCTCTAAACCCCACCGCCTGGAGCCTGGAGGGCCCCTGGAGACACATCACCGAAGCTCCGCGCCACAGTCAAGTCTCTGGGGACCCCTCCCAGGGCACCGGCCTCTGAGCCACAAGCAAAGGGGCCCGGCCCGGCAGGCGTGTGCTCCCTAAGGGAGGCAGAGGAGCAAGGCTGTTCGGGGAAAACACGTGAGGAGGACCCGGGGAGGAAGAGTGCGGGGCTGGCAGGGGTGAGGGCTTGCTTTCCTCCTCAGCCCCCGGCACGCCCAGCTGGCCCTCTCTCCACCTGGCTGGCCCGGCCAGCCCCACCTCCCTTCGCTCCCTGTCTGAGCTTGGCCCGGGGGCGGGCGAGGTCACTGAGGCCCACAGGGAGCAGGGGTGTCTCAGCGCCCTGGGGCCCCGGCCAGGCCGGAGACAACTCCCCACGAGGGGCAGGCCAGCCGCCAGGCGCCCACTCTGCAGCAGGAAAGGGGCCCAGAGAAATTCGGGGGGAAGCCGCGCGGCCAACGGGACGTGAGTGAGCCCCTCGGGAGGAAGGGGTCCAAGCCCGCAACACGCCGACTTTGCAGGGAGCAGGGCCCCCCCCCGAACGGTGCCTGCAGGCCGGGGACACCGCCCCCAGAGCCACAGTGGGCGACATGTGCACAGAAGGAGAGCGGGGTTTCTCCCGAAAGTCCATGGACACGTCAGTCGGCGCCAAGAGCCATCGGCACAGGGCCACCGTGCTCTATCTCTCCTCCCATCTGCCCCCCACACTGGAGCCGGGGGGCCTGCTACCTTCTCGGAAAGAGGCGGCCTTACCCTCTGCAGGCGGGGATGGCGCCCTGATTCAGAACCTAGGCCCACGTCTCTGCCAACCAGCGCGGGCAGCTGGCCCCTCACCCGGGGATCCCAGCGGGGCCCTAAGCTGGGCTCCGGCTGCTGCGCGGGGGTGCCCAGGAGCTCCGAGGTCACAACTCAGCCCCTGGTCCCCCCGCAGGGCCCAGTCAAAAGCCATTGTGGGTGGGAGGTGTCTGCAAGGGCCCAACGTGGGAAGCGGGGTCCCGGGGTGGGGGCGGCCCAGACAGCAGCAGCCCCGAGGGGAAGCAAGGTCGTAACCAGAGGAGAGGGAATGTGCATCAACGTGCTGCAAAGGTCAGGAGCCTCAAGGGGCGGACAGGACGGAAGCGCGGTGCGCTCACCCTGGGGCCTTCTCCCCGACCGCCGGCCACTCAGCCCTGCAGCCCCGAGACTTTCTGCACCACCAGATCTTGGAAGAGGACCGCTCCAAGGGACCCGCCGAAGGATCACCATCCCGCTGGCCCGGGAAGGTGGCTGGTCCCAGGGGTGAGCTTCTCAGCCGAGGACTGAGCCGGCAGGGCCAGCAGTGCCCTGCCGTACCTTGCCCGCCTGCCCCCCGCCCACCCTTTGGAAGGTACAGAGAGCCACAGGCTGGCATAAGAGGGGGCAGAGTCAGCCAGCTAAGAGGCAATGCACCTCCAAGGACAAAAATCTGCTTTCTGCTCAGCGGAGGCAAAGGCTCTTGGAGACGAGCCGGCATTCTGGAACCATCTTCCGGGTCTTGAACAAAGGCGGCGGCTCCCGCGTGCTCCCTTCCCTCTCCCCAGCCCCCTCTCTGATTCAGCAGCCACGGGGCCTTGTGTGTCTGGCTCTGCTACGCCTCCAACCTCATTTTACTCCCAATAACACACATGCACGCACGCCCCAGGGCAAGAGCGTTCGGGTCCCTGAACAGGTTAAGCATTTCCGTGCCCCCATGCTCCGGGCCACGCCGCTCCCTCTGCGCCCCCTGGTGAACTCCTGCTTCAAGACTCCACTCTGGGGCCCACCATCTGTGGCACTCCCCCCCCCCCCCCGCCCCCAGCCTGCCCGATCCGGATTTTGCAGGTCACTTGTTGAAAGCCATCCACTTCCTCCTGGGTCCCCAGCCACCCTCTCAGGAACTCTCCCCAGACCTAGAATATTCCTGGAAACCAAGCGAGTCAGTTCATCCATTCATTCTACAGGCATGCGTTAGGTGCCTCCCCCCCGAAAGATAAGCTCTTTCTTATCTTATCTAAGATAAGATAACTATCAATTACTCCACTGGGGTGCATGTTTAGGAAAAGCTATCCTTTAGAGCAAGGTTTAAAAAAATTCCATAAATTAAGACTAGACTAAGGACCTTGTTTTAATGTCAACTAGGAACCCGTCGTTGCTTCTAAGATGTGGGTCTGTCTTGGAGACGGAACGAGCAAACACCTCTTCATGCAACTTCAAGTTTTCTTATCAAAACCCGGTCCCCATCCATGCTTTCGTGTTGGAATTCCAAGCAGGTGGGAGTGTTCACTAGTGTCTTCCCTTCTTTTCCACGGAGAGGGGCAGGCTGCTCCCCCTACAACATGAAAAGTACAACTGATCCCCCAAAATTCATTTGCATAAAACATCAAACCAAAAAATTCATTTCAAGAACAACAAAAACACGTGCACGTCCATTTAGTGTGGGCAGCAAAAACTGGCAGGACTGGAAGGAGAAAGAGACGCATCCACGATTATAGTTAGAGACCTCAGCGATGAACAAAACAACCAAAGAGAACATCAGGAAGGCTCTAGAAGGACTCAACAACACTGGCAACAAACAGGATCTGAAGGGCCCTCACAGACCGCTCGGCCCAACACCAGCAGAGAGCCATCTTGGGCAAGCAGCCACGGGCCGCGGGCCGACACAGACCATATCCCGGGCCGTGAGGCGAACTTCACCAAACTGCAAAGACCTGGAATCGTACAGTGTGTTCTCCAAGCATAATAGACTCAAACTAGAAATCAGTAACAGAAAACTAACAGAGACAGAAAAATCTCCGGACTCTCAGAAGCTAAATAACACACTTTGGAAAGATCCAGGGGACGAGGAGGAAATCCGAAGAGAGATTTGTGAAGATACTGAAATGAATGAAACTAAAACTACGACATGGCAAAATTGGGGACATGCAGCTAAAGCAGTACTGAGGAGGGACATTCATAGCAAAAAAAAAGATTGCTTCTCTCCCGAAAAAGAGATCAATTTTTCAGAGGTAGGACAAGGCGCATAGCAAGGGGTGGGCAATTTGCCTTGACTTGATCAACCAAAAATATGTCATGCCCAAAGCTTCTGAAATATACCCTTTAGGGGCACAGTGGTCATTTAAGCGTCTGACTCTTGATTTCAGCTTAGCTCGTGATCTCGGGGTCGTGGGATCGAGCTCTGTGTCGGGCTCCACACGCAGCGTGGGGGTCTGCTGGAGATTCTCTCTCTGTCTCCCTCTGCCCCTCCCCCCAATACATTTTGAACATAAATAAACCTTAGAAATATACACTGTGTCCCCACCCCACCCTGAAATACACACCTTAAAGTAAAATTACAATATGGCTATATCAGGAAGCTGGGAGTCTTTAGACACCTTGCGTTTCACTGAATCTAGATTTTAAAAATCAGAAGAGTTGCCTAGAGCCCTGCCTGGGTCTACTTCAAACTGACCGAATTACTCGAAGCCACTCACTCAGATGTGCTGAGTGTTAGTTTCTTCATCTGTAAAATGCTAGGACCATCCACCTCATAGGGATATTTTAGCTTTCAATGATACAACAGAGGAGAAAGCATTTTGGAAGACAGAAAGGCTCTGTATTTGTTTGCTAAAGCTGTTCTAACAAGGTACCGCCGACTGGGGCGCTCAGAACAGCAGACAGTAACTGCCCCCCAGTTCTGGGCTGAGCTCCTTCTGAAGGCACTCGGGAAGGCTGTGGTCCAGGTGTCCCCCCTAGCTGCTAGGGACACGCCGGTGATCTCTGGTGTCCTTGGCTTGTACGGTTCTGCCTCCCTCCAGCTTCCCACAGTGTTCTCCTATGTGTCTGTGTCCCGAGGTCCCCAGTCATTCCGGATTACTGGGCCCCCCCCCCCACTGTGGGACGAGCAGACCTTTATTACAACTGCAACAACCCTATTTGCAAATCAGGTCACATTCCCAGGTACAGGGGCTTAGGAATTGACCATATGAATCGAGGAATGGTGGGCGGGACACAATTCAACCCATAAGAAGCCCTATATTAATGTTATATTAGAACATCTTTGTCTTTTGGATTATTGTCCCTTTTGTTGGCTACAGCTTCCGTGGTCCAATTATATCATAGGAACTATATATATACACACACACACAGTATATATATATATACACCCCCAGCCCCCTCCCCTGGAGCCCTGCAGCCCCGGGAGTCAGCCAGGCTCTCCGAACACATCTTTGGGTCCGTCCCGTGAGATTCTGGGCAGTCACGTGGACACCCACCCCTTGTCCCTCACAGAGGTGTGCTCTGCTTGTCTTCTCACTCCCAGGCGACGAGTACTCCCACGAGGCTTCGGCCTCTGCAGCGAGCGAGGCCTGCGGCTGCCCGGTCACAGAGGCGTCTTGGGGACCACCGACGGGACCACACGGCACCTCACCTCCTCCCACCCTGCCCACCTTTCCTCCTCAGCTTGTGCCCAGCAAGCACACGCTCAGACTTCTGGGCGGAAACAAAGACGAGGCCGGAGGCAGGCACGGGGTCTGGGCCTGCTGCCGGCAGCAGAAGCAGGATGGGTGGGCAGCCGAGGGGCGGGGGTCAAAGGCCAGGGGGCACCGAAGCTCTCCGATGCTGCCTGCAGACCGCGGGGCGCACCAGAGCGCAGAGGAGAGGTTTGCGGGCTGGGCCCCCCCCCAGGAATTCCGAGTCCTCACCTGGAGGCAGGACCAGGCCACAGGAATGAGGAGGCGGCGTGACCTTCGCCAGGAGTGAGGGAAGAGGAGGGGGGTGGCCCCTGGGCAGGGACCGGTGCTGGGACAGTGGCATGGGAGCCCCATGTGGGGGCGGGGTCCAGTTCTCAGCCCTCTCGGGACCCCTGGTGGGCCGGCCTAGAGCCAGCCACAGAGTGGGGTGCTGTGAAGGTCCGTGTGGGGTTTCCTGGCCACCGCAACTCGACCACCTTCATTCAGGAGACACTGGTACCCAGAAGCCTCTGCAGCATCTCCGGGCCGGCCAGCTGGCCAGGCGCAGGGGACACACGGGGAAGCCCCGCGACGCACGACAGGGGAGCGGGATGACACCTGAGGAGGTGCTCCCAGCGGTGGGGTCGAGGAGGAGGGGGCCGGGGAGGCGAGGGCTCTGCAGGCAGAGAGCATCCCGCGTGTGCCAGGGCGCCTGGCCAAGCCGCAGCTCGGTGAGGGGAAGGCCCGGGCCCGGACACCGGCAATCCCAGGGCTGGGCTGCAGTCGCTAGCCGGCTTCGACAGGCCCCCGGCGCCTCCTGATTAAGAAACGGAAAAACAGTGGGGCGCCTGGGTGGCTCAGTGGGTTAAAGCCTCTGCCTTCAGCTCAGGTCATGATCTCAGGGTCCTGGGATCCAGGCCCGCGTCGGGCTCTCTGCTCAACGGGGAGCCTGCTTCCGCCTCTCTGCCTACTTGTGATCTCTCTCCGTCAAAGCCGGCAAGCCGGGGAGGGCCGTGGAGCCGTGGGAATTGCCGCGGGCCCCCCTCGCCCGGGCTGCTGGGACGCGGGACTCAGACCGTCTTTTGGCTTTTCTTTGGGAGTCAGGTCGAAGTCACCCAGAAAGCCAAGCTTTTGGACCCGCTTGCTCCCGGGCTCTACACGCGACGCTTGAGCCCATCTCAGAGCCACGCTGGGCACCTGAGGCGGTCACTCTCCTCCGAACACTCTCTCAACTCACAGAGGTGGCACCCCAGGCAAGGGCCACGGGGGTCTGGAACTGGGAGGACACGGATGGCCTGAGCCAGACGGTCCCAGAGAAGGGAAGAGAGTATGCCCTTGCCAGGCAAAGGGGGCCCGCAGTGGCGACAGGCAGTGGGCATGGCAGGCGAAGACGTTGCCAGATGGCGGGATGGCGGCAATGGACTTCGCCCATGGGCCGGCCATGACCTGGGGACCGAGGGCTGCAGGATGGACTCACAAAACACAGGTCCGCCTCCACGGAGCCTCAAAATGTGAGCTTATCTAGAGTAAGGGAGAGGGACACAAGACATTCTGGTACATTCTGGCCACCCCCAGCGGAGGCCAGTGGCCTACAGCGTGTGGACTTTGGAGGAGTGCGTGATGACCTCTGCTGCAGGATAATTGCTGCGTCCTCCACATGGGGGGGGGGCTGAGCCTGGAAGCTTCTGACAGTGAGGAGGGGGCAGGGCCTGGCCAGGGACAAGAGGTAACACACTTGCAGGCTCTCTGAGTGGCAGACTCATCAGAAACCGTGCGGGGTGGTGGAGAGAGAGGGAACGGCACTCGACCCCTGATGTCGGGATTGGGGTGACTCGAGTGGACACAGTGAGTTCCCTGGGGACACACTGCATCTGAAGGGCCACGGGGCACTCGGGGGGCAAAGGCCGGGTGCCAGTTGGTGCTGCGGGTGTGGCCCCCGAGAGACACTGTGATGTCACAGCCATCACCCGGGAGAGGAGCTGAGGTCATCGGCGGGAACACATAGAAGGGAATGAGGGCCATGATGCCTGAGACAGACTGGGGACAGATGGCCAGGAGCATGGGACAGAGGAGGACAGCCCAGACTCAAGGCCCCAGGAATGGCCCTGCCAGCAGGGGCGGAGGAGTGGGGCGGAAAACCTCGCAGGCCCTGGAGTTTGACGGGAGGGGGTCGAATCCCGTCTGGAAGCCACAGCCTTGGGAAGCAAAGTGACGCCTTCCGGCCCTGGGCTCTGGGAGGCGGACGTGGTCGAGCGAGCAGCGCCCCCGGGCCGGAGGTCACTCTGAAGGCATGGGCACCATGGGAGGACTCGGAGGGCTGGCCAGGGGCCCCGGCAGAGGCAAGACTGGTGCTGAGGGTGCCAGGGGCCAGTGCTGGGGGGCGGGGGCCCGGGGACGGGAGCCGTGGGGGGAGGAGACGGCATTCTGGGCACCGCATGTCCCCCTTCCTGAAGACAATTTCTGGGTAATTCTATCCCTTGTAATCTGCAGAGCCTGCGTAGGCCGGCCGCCGTGGATGGGGCCATCGCTGAGTGGAGCACAGGAAGTTTGCTCTGACGATTGGGAAGTCGTCTTGGGCTTACAGCCTCGGGGACCCTGTCCTCGACACCCCCTTTCTCCCCTGGGGCCGCGGAGAACAGGGAGGCGAAGGCCACAGTCACAGTGCCCGGGGCTCTGGCCGGCCCTCCAACAGCAGGACCCGGGGGCTACTCTTGCAGGTTGACAAATTGGGCTGTGTTATCCTCACGGTCCCCCTCCACGACAGCCCCGACAGCTGTCCCCAGAGTGAAGAGAGGCTTCCACTGCTATGACACCAGTCTCAGGCCACTGCTGCAGGTTGGTGACAGCAGACTCAAGTGGGACCCCAGAGTGGCCCGGGCTGAACCCTGACTCTCAGGGTCCCCACAGGCCCCGTCCTTTCTCTCTGCGATGACGACATGATGCTGGCGATGGGGTGGGGAGGAGAGGGCCCAGCTGGCAGGGACGCAGCCCTCACTGCACGCTGGGTGTGGCGGCTGACGTCCTTCTGTGCTTCCCACAGGACACGGCAGGCCCCGAGAGCAGACTCGTCACACCACTGGGGCACACAGTAACAGAGGGAGACTGAGCACCAGTACCCTACCACCTGCAAGGGACTCGGCGACTCATCACAGTGTCCCACCAGGAAGACCAGTGCGGAGGCCGGGCTGCGGGCCCGACCCCGAGCTAGGGCCCTTGGCTGGCCCCTTCCCACCCGCAGCCTCTCCCGGGCGGCCCCTCGGACCCTCACCTCCGAGCGGATGCAAAGGATCCCTCTGGCGTCCTCGCCCGTGGGGCCCGGACTTCCCCTCCCTCTTCTTCCCCCCCCCCCCTCTGTGCAGGGCCCGGCGCTGAGGCTCGGAGGTCGCACAGCGGCACATCTGCGCCGCTCCCTCCGCCCTGGGTGCTCTCAGGACTGGATCAGTCACCAACGTGGGAAGCAGGTACTGCGGGGAAATAGCAGCTCTCTAAATTTAGACCGGAAAAATCCCCATAGAGCTGGCAGAAATCTCCTGAGCCTTCCCTGTGGCAAACGTCTCAAGCAGGAAAGTGGGGAGGGGGCAGCAAGAGCCGGGGGGGGGGGTGCTGTGTGGAGGAGGGGGGGCAGGGCCAAGGGAGGGTGACAGAGGAGAAGGCTCTCCTCCGGGCTGGGGCGAGCCTGCTCGGGGGCCCGGCTGGGTCACACTGGAACCACCGTCCTGGCCTCCCAGGCCCGCTCCGCAGAAGCTTCTTTGCCAGTTCAGACCCCGTGGACGGCTCTCCAGGGCCCTTCCTTGCTCTGGCGGGGTAGCCGGCCACGCTCCTGCCCACCCCCACCCCCAGCCAACAATGGCTGGGGCCAGACTCAAGTCCCCAGGGCAGACGCAGTCCCTTCTCTGGGGGCTGCAGCCGGGGCGGGGGGGGGGGGGTCTAGACCTTGCGTCTGTATGGCGAGGAGCAGAGCAGCGCGAGGTGCCCCCTGACCGCAGAGCGCCCAGCCAGCCTGGTGTCCGGCCTCGCTCTGGGTGCCGGGCGCCAGCAGGGCCCACGCTGGGCCCTGCACTGTTGAGAGGGGAGGGCGGAAGCGGCCGGACTGTGCTCCCGATGCCACATGCCACGATGGGAGGAGGCAGAGCCCCAAGGAGCGAGACTGGAGGTGGGGACACATCGCACCCGCAGGAACCCCCACCCAGCCCCGCAGACATCCGATCGAGGGCCGTAGATTATCTTCTTCCCTGTGATGAGATGCTGTAACTCGAGGGGCCTGTTCCTGGTGGGGGTGCAGAGAGAATTGGCCACAAAGGCAGACGGGCCGCTCACAGAGCAACTGGTGGAGCGGTGGGGGGGGGGGCGTCTACAGCAGGGGAGCCACTCCCTGCCGGCTCTGGGTACCCCCAGTCTCCCCGGCCACTCTGGCTCCCCTCTCTTCTGCCCCCATTCATCCCTCAACTTCCCTGGACAAGCCAGGAAGTCCCCTGCTTCCTTCTCCTCCCCCCGCTCCCCCAGCATGGGAGCTGGAGGGGCTCCCCCCACCGCCCCCCCCACCGCTCTCCCTCCTCTTCCCACTCACCTCCCTTTGCCTGTCCAGCCCTTGGGCGTGGGCGTCTGGCTCTCTCCCCGGGTAAAAGGATTATATCATCTGTAATGTATATCCAGACCGGCGCGCTGCTTCTCGGGAGGACGAGACAAGGAGAGGGAGCCTGCACAGCTGGCCGGGGGGGGGGGGGGGGGGGTTTATAACCAGGTTATTGAACCCGAACCTGAGCCCTCCCAGAATGGGGGTGTTAATGGCTGCCGAGGTCACAGCCGTGCAGCCCTCCTCTCCCTCCTCTCCGTCTTGCTCCCGCCTGCCCCCCGCCGGGCACGGGCTCGCACCCTTCCACCTGCAGGTGCCGACTCCAGGGGCTGCCACGGACCCATGTGGTTGGGAGCTGCCTCAGGCAGGCGGGGCGCCCCAGAGCAGGGTCTGCGATGCGCTCCGGAAGGCACGGCCCTGGTTGCAAGATGGGTCTAGAAGGACACTGGCTAAAGCAGCTCAGATGGGGGGACCCAGTGGGGGGGAGGGTGGCAGAGTGATGGTGGCCTGGGGGGGTCACGTGGGCAAGTGGCTTCAGCCGCAGCTCCTGCTCTCGGGAGTACCTCTCAGGCGCGGTGCGCCAAGTGCCAGAGCCCCCCAAATGGGGACAGGGTCCCCATGCTGGGGCCGGATGACGCAGGCCTCTCCTCCAAGCTTTGCTTGCCTGGGAGGGGGCCCAGAAGCGGGGCCGGCGGACGGCGGCCCCCCAGGCGCGGGATCCCTCCATCCCGACCGAGGCCCAGCTCTCTGTCCCTCCACCTTGCGTAGGGCTGGCCGTTCTTGGGGCGCCCCGTCAGCGTGCCTTGGGGTTCTGGCGGGAAAGGGGCCGCGGTGTGGAGGAGAGAGTAAGGCTTAGAGCTGCCTGGTCAGGCTGCCAGAGACGCCGGTCAGGAGCCCGCAGGAGCGAGCACGTGGGCTCGGCTCCTGGGGAGAAGGAGGCCCAGCCGCGCCTTCGGAGCCGCCTCGATCCTAACACAATGGGCCTGGCCCTCAAGTCCTCCTCAAGAAGGCTGTGCACGTTATTCCCCGGCCGGGTCCGGGCCAGGCCTGGCCAGCCGAGAGAGGTCCCTGGAGGTGAAGAGAGAGGCCCCGTTTCCCCGACGCGGGGCAGGCCTGTGCCTTTGGAGCTCCAGGGACTGGCCTGGCCGTCGTGCCACTGTCCTCCTCCAGCCCCAGGTGGGTCCTGCTGCCTGGAGAGCAGGGCGCCGCGGGAGGGCGGGGGTGGCAGCTTTGCAGGGCTGGGGGCGGCATCATCCAATCCAAATGCTCCTCCTCCAGTGTTCAGCCCTGAGTCACCCCAGCACAGGGTGGGGGCGGGAAGGTGGGGATCGGTTATCCAACCTTTCCCCCAAATGGTCTGAGTCAGCTTATCAAGCCCTTGCGGGGGGCTGACTGAGTGCCTTGGGCCACAGGCACAGCCCCGTGGATCTTCCCCAAATGGGAGGAAGGGGGATGGGGGGCGATGAAAGCCAGAGCCGGCTTTTTCGGCTTTTTCGATCTTCGTATGTTTTCACGTTTTGCCTGATACAACGGTCCTAGTGGCACAGGGCGCGGCTTCCAGCCAAGGACCCCCCTGACGTGAGAGCGGCCAGCAGTGGCGGCCTGGCAGAGAAGCATGGGTCCCTCCAGCCCAAGGGTCCACGCACAGCCCAGGGGGCTTCCCGGTGCAGCCGAGGGCCTGGCCCCCCCGAGCCCCGATGCTGATGGGGAGGTGAAAGCCACAGCTGGCTGTGCGGGCGGCTCCCGGGGAAGGCCCGTCTGGGAGGCCCGGGGCCGGAGCAGCGAGCGGGCTCTAAGGGCGAGCATCTGCCGACGCCGGAAGGGGTAAAAGGACAAGGCGGGGATGCCCGGCTGGTGACAGCAGGACCCTGCTGGGGCTCACACGCCGTGCCCCGAAAGTGCAGGGAAGCTTGGAGGGCCTCCCCTCTCCCCAGTCGTACAGATGAGGAAACTGAGGCACCAGAGACAAAGCTGCCCCTCTCCTCTCTTTTCCAGGAAGTGACTCAGGGGAATTCAGCGCTGCTGCAGGCGGGAGCCCAGGGCGCCAGGCCGCCTCCATGGAGCTGCTGGCATCCCGGCTCAGCCCGCCTCCCTCCTGATGTCGTCCCAGCCTGGCCTCACTCACTCTGATCGCCCTGAGCGCACACGCACCGGAGGCCCTGCCGGACACTGGCCCCCAACAGCCCAGAGCGTCCTGCGGGTTCTCGGCGTCCCTTGTGCCACATGGGGGGAGGGGGGCTCAACTCACCCATTACTCACCGGGGAGCCCCTGTGTGCTGTTCCCTGCCGCCTCACCCCCACGGCAGCGAGTGAGGCCGAGAACCCAGTGAGTGCCCTTGTTGACACTCAGCTGGGGCTTCTGACCCCAGCGGGGGCTCCGCCACTCCATCACTGTGACACGCCCGGAAGCCACTGCCTCAGTCTCCCTAACTAGCCCACGGAACGGTCCCCTCCGCTTCCCAGACTGGCATGAGCACGAAATGAGGTCCTTGGTGGAGATGCTCATGGCCTTCGCGGCAGAGGAAAGCACCGCGGGCCTGGTGACAAGGCCCCCTCCCAGACCCTCCCCCAGCGTCCTGGCTCCGCCCCTTCCAGGCACTGAGGCTCAAACGCTATTATTCGCCAGAATCTGATACAGGAGAATGGGAGCAGGCAGTGCGGAGGGGCCTGGGAGTGGGGAGGTGGGGGGGAGTTGCGGTTCTGCCAGATGGACCTTGTGCCCTCTCCCGTGTGGCAGTAGGAGGTGGCCCTGGGAGCCAAGCTCGGCCCGGTCCTCCGCGGGCCCCCGGGCTTCCCTTGCTGCAAGCAGAAGCCCGCGTACACTCTTCGGTGCGGCCCCTCCCCCAGCGCAGGTCCCGCCTAGGTCGGGTCTCCCACCCCACTCCGGCGCCCTAAGCTTGAGGCCCCCACGCAGCGGGGCTGTTGGGGTCCGGGGCTGCAGCCAGCGCCCCACAGAGGGTGGGTGGCGGGCGGAGCCGACAGTCTTGCAGGTGGGAGGCAGGCGGCCGGGGGCGGGGAAGGTGGAGGGAGACGCTGGGCAGGCCGCGGTCCCTCCCCGCTCCCTCCCTGCGCGCCGCCGGCGACATTGCCCCTCCTGGGCAGGGGGCGGAGAAGACGGCGACGGGAGGGGAGGAGGCGGCGGCGGAGGCGGGATTTGGAGTTTCCCTCCGCAGCGGCGGCGGCGGCGGCGGCGGCCCCTCGGCTTCAGGCGAGGCCGCCTCCTGAGGCTCCGGTGGCGCTCGGCGGCAGCGGCGGTGGCGCTTCCCGCCGCCCGGGCTTCGGAAACTTCCCGGCCGCGACGCGCGGAGCCGGCGCAGGAAGCCGAGCGGATCGGGGGTGAGCGGAGGTGAGCGGAGGTGAGCGGAGCACGCGGCTCCCCAGCACCCACCCACCCCACCCCCACCCAGCCTGGCCGCCCCCTCCGACGTGAGCTCCTCCACCCTGCACCCCAAAGTCTTGCCAACGCGCACCCCGCGGGGCCGACGCACGCGCCCCTGCGAGACCACTGGATCCTGCCACCTCACGCCCCCCCGCATCCCGCCCGTGCACCTCCCTGTCCTCTGCCACGCACATTCCCTGCCACTTGCACGCGCGCGCGCAAACCACGCGCGGCAGACCTAGTCCCTGCAGTGCACACAGCAGCGGCTCCTAACCCACCAGCCACCACTGCCCCAACTCAGGCCAGCACCCATCCCAGACCGTGCCATGCCTCCGTACACACCCAGGCGCGCGCGCGCGCGCACGCATGCACACACACACACACACACACACACATGATACGTCCCTGCCATATCTGCACTAACATAGCTCCCCTCGCCGTGCCACCACCGTCTCCAACTCCCCATATGCTCATTACAGACACCCCGCCCACGTTCCCAGCCCGGAGACGCTGCAATCCACCTACCCCTGAGTGAAGCCCCAAAACTAACTCCTGCCCCAGCAGCTGACACTCCCCATGCCCCACAGCCGGGCCCAGTCCCCGGGCACACACCTCTCGCATCCTCAGTGTGCACGCTCATACACCCCAACACATATGCCCACCTGCTGGGTTTACACCCTCCAGCACCCTGCCCCGACCCCACCGCAGACAGCCCCCAACACCCCCCAGCACCTCCCCGAGTCCCTCCCACCACCACCCCCCGACACCTGGCACACAGGCTCCAGAGGCTGCAGCATTTGGTGGCATCCCTGCCAGGTGCCTCTGGCTCGCCTTGGGTGGCCGCAGCTCAGCGTCCTGAGGCCCCCTGGGTGCCTCGCTAAACAGACGTTGAGTCTCCCCAGCGACTGGCTTGGCCTCTTCCCTAAGATATAAAAAAGGTACTTGGGGTGCAAGGTACCGCACTTAGATGTCCGGCGCGGGTGGCGCGGGGGAGGGGAGGAAGGACGAGGCGGCGCGGCTGGGACCAAAGAAACGCCAGGTGCCAGGCCCGCACGTAGTAGGTCGGTTCCCCGAGGACAGGAGTCTGCTGCTGTCCGTGTGCCCGTCTGCCTGCGCGGTGAGGGGAGGGCTGTGTGTGCGTGTGTGCTGTGCGAGTCTGTGGGGCGGAGGAATGCGTGTGACCCCCTGAGGGAGAGGGATCAGCACCCTCCTGGGCTCCCTCATGCAACAATTGGTTTCATTCGTTCATGACTTCTTTGTTAACAAGCGTTTCTTCCGCGAGCGCCGGGGCCAGGCGTGTGCCAGGCCCTGCACTGGGGGCTGGGGCCAGCTTGGGGCCGGGCGCACACCCGCCCCTGCCTTGGAGGGACTCCCAGTCCAGCGCGGAGACCGACCACGAAAAGCAGAAGGCCATCCCCAGCGGAAAGTGGATTTGGTGGAAAAGACCCTGGATTTGGCGGGGACGCTGTCGCTGGGAGCTGTGCTCCTGGCCATGTGACTGGGCCGCGACAGCCGAAATCCTGTCATTCGGCCCGGCGGGAACCGTGCATTTCGCGGTGAGGGGTGGAGGGTGAGGCGGGGCGCCCCTCTCCGGAGGCTCCGGAGACCAGAGGGCGCACGCGGCACGCGCGGGGTCTACGGGCTGCGGAGGCGTAGCCGCGGCCTCCGAGGGGCAGTGGCCGGCGGGGCGGAGGCGGGGGGCGCCCGGCGGGGGGCTGGAGCGGCAGGCTCGGCGCCCACCCTGCGGCGAGCGCGCGGCTTGGCTCCACCCGCCGCGTGGGCCTCCGAGAGGCCTGGGCGCGCAGCGCTGCCTCCCCCCGGCCCAGCCCGCCCCGGGAGCGGGCGCTACGGGGGGCCCGAGTGCCTGCAGGCCCGGCTCGGGTCGGAGGGGGTGGGGGGCTTGGCTGCGCTCAGCCCTGCAGTGCGGAGGCGGCAACAGGTTCCAGTGTGTCCCGCTGCTGGCGCCCGGCACCGAGTACTCACTTGCGAGATTGCATACCGCCCCCCCTCCCCCTGACCGTTTTCTCCCGGTTGGTGGGCTTGCCAGCGGCGGGAGCAGGGTGCAGGGGAGCCACTCCTAAGGCGCTGGGAGCCGCAGGCTCCGGCACAACCCCACTCCGGGGGGAGTTCCTTGGAGCCAAGCTTCGTCTCCCTTCGCCGGTGCGGAAGTCGCCTACCCCCTCCCCCGCCCCGCCCCCTTCATCTTCGCAGACAGACTCTCCGGCCTTCCTCCAGGGACCCCTCTCCACGAGAGCGTGCCTGGGCACCTCGGGAACCCCAAACTGCAGTTCTTAGGCACTGCATCTTCAGGGAACTGAGGCCTGGAGCACAGAGGAAGGAGACTACGGGAAGGCTGGCCAGAGGGGGGGGGGGGGCGGGGCTGAAAAAGGAGCAGAACCTGAACAGGCCGCAGAGGAGGGAGGCCTGGGCTGGGGGCAGGAGGACACGGCGCAGCTCCCCGAGGCCCCTGGATGCAGCCAGTAGGACTCCTGCAGAGGCCAGGCCCGTCGGCCAGCGATGAGTCCCAGGCTGACAGCCGCCCGGGCCAGGGAGGGAGGGAGGGAGGGAGGGAGGGAGGGGGACGCTGGAGGCCCCTTCGAGGGCCTGGTTCTCTGTAACCCACCCTCTCCCTAGCACTACTTCCCAAGTTTTCTCTTTTTACACTGTGGCTTAGGAGAGGGGTCTTCATCACCGGCAATGAACTTGATTATCCTAAACATTGGCCTTCGGGGGGTTTTGCATCCTTCACACCTTAGTTACACATCTTGCCTTCTTTTACTTAGTTCCCTAGGCTAGATTCCCAGAAGTGGCCAGGGGGTGTAGATTTCTTCCTAGCTCTGGTCGCAAAGGACCGCATTAATTTCCAGAAGGGCCATACAGATAGAGAACCTTCCAGCAACCAGCCATAGAGCAGCAGGCTGATTTCTCAGCATCCCGGGCAGCACTGGGCGTACTCGTTCTGAGAACGCTTTACCAATGTAACAGGTGGGGAGTGAGTGTTACCTTGTTTCCTAAATTTACCTGTGCTCCACACCTGAGCTTGAACCTTTCCCCAGCGGTCCTATGCCCAGTTGCGTTTCTTCCCTCATGCGGTCTTTTCTGCTTCCTTGCCCGTTTATCAGAGTCTTAGCCTTTAGATTAATTTGTATGAGCTTTATCTTATCTGCTGTACATTTTCCTTCAACTCTGCTGTTTGCTCTCGATGGGTTTTAAGCAGGGAAGGGACACTTATCACACCAGCATTATCTTGCTCAGTCTCCCTGTTTATTACTGACCTATCCGGCTAAACTGGGAGTGCCGAGAAAGCAGGGACCCGTATGTCCTGCACGTTTGTCATCCCGTGTCCGTGGAAGGTATGGAGGCCACTGGCCTGTGATGAACAAAGGTCTGGTGCAGGGCAGAGCGGGCTGGGGGGTGGTCGAGGCTGACAGGCCTCCCTGGAGGCAGGGGAAGAGGGCTCCGGAAGCTGGGGCGGCGCCCTGCTCAGTGTTGGCCTGTGCCAGCCCTCGGCTAGCGCAGGGAGCAGAGGGGAGAGCACGGGTGTAAGAGATCAATTTAAGTACAAGCCACTGGGCTCTTGACCTGGGAGGAGGCAGGAGGAGACGCCGGGGACAGTAACTTTGTAAGAGCAGGGCACCCCAGTTTAGGACTGGAGGCTCAGAGCTCCTGGGTGCCTTGGGTCATGCCTGTGCAGGGGGGAAGCCCTGGGGGGTCCCCACAAGGTGCCATCTGCCCGCCTAGCCCTTGGGCAGAGTTGGCAGCCAGAAGACAGCAGTGGGTTTCTGGTCTTGCTTCCTCCTCCCCTCTGGATTTCAGTGGCATCCCACAGTTAGCCCAAGGTGGTGCGTGGCTCTGAGGAGCCCACTGTATAGATGAGGTCACCGGAGTCGGAGACGGAGACGGAGTAGGGCTGGAGGCAGCTTCTGGGACAGGGGCTCTGGGCTCTTACTTAGCCCGCCCCCTCCCCCTGCCTCCAGCGGCGGACTGGCTCGGGCCGAAGAACCGAGGCCGGGCCCCTGCTGGGCCCCTGACCCGCCCTTGGCCTCTGCCCCGGCCCCTGTCCCGCTTGGGTGGAAGCCCCAGCTCAGCGCGCCACTTGGGGGCCCACCCGGCCGCTTCGCTGGCACCCGTTGGCTCGCCGACCCCCTGAGCCCGCCCCCACTGCCCCGCCCCTCCAAACGGCCACTCCGCGGCCAAAGGCAGCGGCTTCCAAGGTGGAAGCTGGGTCCCGCTGCCAGGAAGCAGTCTGCCTGAGAGCGGCGCGGGACTCGGGGCTTCCACGTGCGCGCCTGCTCGGCCGCCCCACCGTCTTCCCGGGAGCCCCGGGCTCGGGACACCCTTACCGGGGAACGGCGCCCCGCGTCGCGCGCTGGCCTCGGCTCGGACGTCCCCGCGCGGCCGCCCGCCGCCCGACCACGCTCCAGGTCTCTCTCCTCCTGTTTTCTCCTCCCGGGGGCCACCAGGGCCGGGGCAGCTCCGAGAAGGCCGGCCGAGGCCCTTCCCCCTCGGCGCCACCTCTACTCCCCGGGTCCGCCTCGCACGCGCGCACGTCCCCAAAGTCGGAGGCTTGAACTTGGGGAGCGATCGCAGGCAGGCCGAGGGAGAGCCGTTGGAAGGGGGTGTGAAAGGAGGTGGCCGAACTCTTGGGCCGCCCCAGAAGGGGCCGGGAAAGGACCCGCGGCTCTCAAAGGGCCTGTTGGACCGCCGGCCTTCCTCTTCTGGGGGACCCCGCACACTTCCCTTCCCGGAGCGGGCAGCAGCGCCGCGCGCCCGAGTGGCTGCCTCGGGCGTTTTCCTTGGGCAGCCCGAGGCGCAGAGAGGCGCGTCGTCGCTGCGGGCGGTGGAGGGGTGTCTCTGCGGGCCCCTGGGGGTCCGCCTGAGGGATGCGGGCCGGGCGCGGAGGACGCGGGCTCACGCGGCGCGCCTGCCCTCTCTCCGCAGCGCCGGCGGTCCGGCGTGCCCGGAGCCGCGAGCCCATGGAGGGCCTGGGCCGCTCGTGCCTGTGGCTGCGTCGGGAGCTGTCGCCCCCGCGGCCCCGGCTGCTGCTCCTGGACTGCCGAAGCCGCGAGCTGTACGAGTCGGCGCGCATCGGCGGGGCGCTGAGCGTGGCCCTGCCCGCGCTGCTGCTGCGCCGCCTGCGGCGGGGGAGCCTGTCGGTGCGCGCGCTCCTGCCCGGGCCGCCGCTGCAGCCGGCCCCGCCCGCCCCGGTTCTCCTGTACGACCAGGGCGGGGGCCGCCCCCGGCGCGGGGAGGCGGAGGCCGACGAGTGGGAGGCCGACTCGGTGCTGGGCACGCTGCTCCAGAAGCTGCGAGACGAGGGCTACCTGGCGTACTACCTGCAGGGTAGGTGCGGGCGCGGGCGCGGGCGCGGGCCGGCCCGGGAAGGGCCCTGGGAGGCGGGGCCACGCCTTCCCAGGGCAGTCCCAGTGCCTTTGGCCTCGGGCCTGCCCAGCCTTGCCTCATCCAAAGCGGAGGTGAGATCCCCTCCCCGAGCACCAGCTTGGGCAAGCCCTTCGCCCGCGGGAGCCCCAGTTTCTGAGTCTGGAAAATGGGGAGAACCGGGCCAGCCCTGGCTTAGGGGATGCTCCCAATTCCGCCCCCCCCCCCGCCCCCGGGTTGATGTCACCACCTCCTGCAGCGGCTCTCCCGCAAAGGAGGCAGGGGCCACGGGAGGGCAGCCGCTCTGCAAAGGCTCCCGAACTGGGAAGGGGAAAGGGAGAGAGCGACAGTGAGAGAGAGAGAGAGAGATTGAGGAAAGCAGTGAAGGCCCAAGGAGGCCGAGATGCATCCCATCATGGTCATGGCAGGGCTGAGACAGGCCTCTTTGCCCCTTGCTGAGCCAAAAACGCACCCCAAGTTCCAGCGTAGGGACAGGGTTGCCATGAACCCACAGAGCCAGCTCCCCACCTCCCCATGGGGGGGTCCCTGGACTGTCGTCCCTAGCTCCATTCTGAAAGCACACGATGCAGAAACAGAGCAAGTGTTGGATCTCCAGCCCCCCGCCCCCCAGGCAGCCCAGGAAAATAGTTGTTATAGATGAAGGACATGCTCGCTTCTTGGAACTTTGAATTGATCCACGTAGAATCTTGGGCTCTCCCAGGCTCCCAGCTGTTGGGGTGCCCCTGGTTGAGCTGGATGTAGACTACGAGCCCTCGTGCCCGCCTCAGCTTGGCCCTGGGGCTGTAAGATCCCCTTGGCGGGGCTCTGCCTAAGCCCAGAAGCTCGCGCCCCCAGCAGCCCAGTGGGTACCCGCTCTCCGGAGGACGAGCCACCAGTGCCGAGCGAGGGTGGTCGGGCTGCCCATCGTGCAGCCCACGGGGACACCAGCAAGGGTCAGCCTGCCGACTCAAGTTCCCTTTGGGAACATTTGCAAGCCCCCTTGGGGGTCGGAGTTGTCCGGGGTCGGTTCCCTATCCCCCCGCCGCCAGGGGTGCTCGGCCACCCCGGTGGCCAGCTTCCCAGGGGACTCTCCCCCTCTCCCCTCCCAGGCGGCTTCAGCAGATTCCAGGCGGAGTGCCCCCACCTGTGTGAGACCAGTCTCAGCCGCCGAGGTGGCCCCGGCACTGCCCTGGGGCCCAGCCCGGTGGTGGGGCTGGGCGGCCTCTGTCTGGGCTCTGACTGCTCCGATGCCGAATCCGAGCCCGACCGCGAGGCCATGAGCTGCAGCCTGGATTCAGAGGGTGCCACTCCCCCCCCCGCGGGGCTGCTGCCCTCCTTCCCCGTCCAGATCCTGCCCAACCTCTACCTGGGCAGCGCCCGGGATTCGGCCAACGTGGAGAGCTTGGCCAAGCTGGGCATCCGCTACATCCTCAACGTCACCCCCAACCTCCCGAACCTCTTCGAGAAGAACGGTGACTTTCACTACAAGCAGATCCCCATCTCAGACCACTGGAGCCAGAACCTGTCCCAGTTCTTTCCTGAGGCCATTGCATTCATCGGTGAGTCCGCTCTGCCCTCCTCGTCCTCCCTCCCCGCCCCCCCCAGGCCTGTGCCACTGCCTCAGGATGGCTCCCCCTGGGCCTAGCTCCCAGCCTCAGAGCCCCAACTGGCACCGCTGGGGGCTGGGCCGTGCCGGGACCAGCTCCCAGAGGCCGCCGGCCAAAGCCCCGGGGCTCCTCCGGGGCTCCCGGGCCAACCGTGGCCAGAGCCACCTGGCTCCGCGAGCGGCCCCGCCCATCCCCCTGCCTCCCCCTCTGCCCCCACCAGATGAGGCCTTGTCCCAGAACTGCGGGGTGCTCGTTCACTGCCTGGCGGGCGTCAGCCGCTCGGTCACCGTCACCGTGGCCTACCTCATGCAGAAGCGCCACCTCTCCCTCAACGATGCCTACGACCTGGTCAAGCGGAAGAAGTCTAACATCTCGCCCAACTTCAACTTCATGGGGCAGCTGCTGGACTTGGAACGCAGCCTCCGGCTGGAGGAGCGGCGCGCCCGGGAGCGCAGCAGCGGGGGGCAGGAGTCCGCCGCCTCCGACCCGCCCTCCTTCTTCACCACCCCCACCAGCGATGGCGTCTTCGAGCTGGACCCCACCTAGGGCCCCGCTCCACCCCCCAGTGGGTGCCCCTGACCACCCATGTGCTGGGGGGCGAGGTGGGACGGGGCTCAGCCGGAAGCGGGGGGGGGGGGGGGGAGAGCGCAATACCTCAGGGGAGGGCTGTTCGGAAGAGGCCGGAGCCAGGAGCCCCTCCAGAGTGGCCGCGGGGAGAGACCTGTCCTACCCACTTAAAACATCCACGGGAACCCTATTAAATGTGCCTCTAAGCCGGGCCCAGGGCCACCAGCCTGACCCGCGCCGCTCTCGGCCGGAACGACGCTCTGGAACCTGCCTCTTCTGCGACTGTTACTTTTATCTTTGGGGGGGGGGATTCCCATTCCAAGTGACCGCTCCAGGGGGCTGCCCCTTCCTGGGCCTCGAGCCTCCCTGGAGCTCTTCCCTTTAGAAGGGTGTGTGCCTGCTCTGGGGACCCGCTCCCAGTCCCACCCCTGTCCCCAAATGGCCGCTTCTGGAGGGGCTCGGCACCAGCTGGCCGCCTCCCTGCCTCTCTGCCAAGGGCTTGGGCCCCTTGGGGCTGAGGGCCTCCCCGGGGACGTGGGCTCAGAGGTGCCCTGGCCGCCCGGCGTCCACGCGGAGGGCCCCTCTCCGGGCGGCTCCTTTCTGGGCAGCGCCGCAGGGGCGGGTGCGCCCCCGGAGCCGCCGAGCCCATTCCCGGCCACACATCTGGCGCCCTGTTTATCCACTTGACGTTTGAAAAGATGCTTTTTTTCCCTCTTCCCCCAGATGTCTTCACAGGATCACTGGGGCTCTTTGTGACCGAGGCCGGCCACACTGCTGCCGGAGGAGATGGGGGTCTCAGAGAGTTGGGGGCAGGGAAGGGGAAGAAGAAGGCCCGGGTTTTGCCGCCGCGGGTCCCGCAGAGCCACGGTTGGTCTGGGGGGCAGGGAAGGGGCCAAGCTGCATATACAGAGTCATTCATTGCAGGGCGCACCCCTGGTGGGCGGCGTGCATGCACACGTGTGTGCATGAGTCCGTGCTCACACACCCGGCCCAGGGCCTGCGGTCCTTGCTGCGGGACCATCTCACGCTTGGGAATCCACACCACGGTTGCTTTCTTGAATCGTTCCCGAATAAACACTTTCTGTAAGACACCAAACAGAGGGACCTGCTTCCAGAGCACCCTGGAGGGTTTGGGGGAAGGTGGGGAGGGAGGCCTCAGGAGAGGGGTGGGGTGCCCCCCCCCCCCCGGGCTGGTTGGGGACTTGAGCACCACCGCCGCCCTCACGCCATTATTTCCCCTGCGGGCCGCACGCGAAACAACAGACCCCAGTGATGCCGAGTGCCTGGTGCGTTGGGGAGAGCGAGGGAGTGGGGAACCAGCAGCGACCACAGGGTTCTGGCGTCAGAGCCAAGCCTCAGGGTGGGGTGACAGGAGCCACACGAGGACGGGAGACGGGAGGGATAGGGGCAGACTTGCATGTCCAAGCTCATGGCCCTCCGGCTGACACAGCGTGGAATTTGGTTCTTGGGCTGGAGTGACAAACGAGGCCTCACACTGAAGCTGGAGGGGTCCCTTTAAAGCCATGATTCCTGGGGCGCCTGGGTGGCGCAGTCGGTTAAGTGTCCAACTCTTGGTTTCGGCTCCGGTCGTGATCTCAGGGTCATGAGATCGAGCCCTGCTTCGGGCTCCGTGCTCAGCGGGGAGTCTGCTTGCCCCCTCCGTCTCCCTCTGCACCTCCACTCACTCCCGCGCACACACTCTCTCTCAAATAAATACATCTTTAAAACTGTGATTCCCAACCGCAGAGACACGGCGAGAGGTGGAAGGGAGGCTGGAGGGTGGGTGGGAACGAGTGCTCCAAGGTCAGAAACGATGAGGGTCCCTGAGTCCAGAGGAGTGAGACGTCCCCTGGGCTAGCATCTGTCCGGGGGGGCATCTACACCCAGGAACCAGGAGCCCAGGCCACCCCTCCTCCTTGAACACCCTCTTCCTGCAGCGATCCAGACGTCTCCCAGGGGAGCTGGGAGATGATGCCTGGGTCCCCCCCCCAAGGCCAGTATTCTCGAAGGGCAAAGCTCTGGATGGGCACGGTTGGCAGAATACCGGCCCCCCAAAGATGGCCACATCCTAAATCCGGGCCCTTGTGAATATGTTACCTTAAGTGGCAAAAAGCACACTGCAGACGTGATTAAGGCAAGGGTCTTGAGATGGGGAGACTGCCCTGGATCCCCTGGGCGGGCCCGAACATTGTCCCATGCATCTTTACAAGGGAAAGAGGGACACAGGAGAGTGCGAGGAGGAGACGTGGCCAAGGAAACAGGGGTCAGAGCCAGAGAGGGATGGGAAGAGGCTGCAAGGAACGCATTCTTCCCTCGAGCCTCCTGAAGGAACACAGCCCCGCCGACACCTGCAGTGCAGCTCGGTGACATCTGTGTTGGATTTCTGACCTCCAGAACTGTAAGAGAATAAACCGTTGCTCTTTTAAGCCACTGAGATTGTGGCGGCAGCAGAAAAACAATAGAACTGGGGACCTAGAAAAAAAAACAGCCCACCGAAAGAGGGGAGGATACTTGCTTGTTTTGACCTTGGACCTGGGCAGAAGTGGGGGGGAAAGAAGGGAAATTTGGCCCTCAAGAATTTACAGCCACAAGGTGAAATTTTAATTGAAAGGATCTGGACATCGAGTACTTGATGCTCCAGAATTTCCTTCTTGGAGGAACTAAGGGACAGTGATGCAATTGGGAGCACAGCTCCGGGATTTGTCTGGAAGCTTCATTTGCTTAGCTTGCACACAGATTTTACTTAGATTGGAACAGCCCAATAAAAATAGCAAAGTTTTAAAAATATATTTTTTAAAAGTTCTAAATGAAGTGGTCCAGAGGGAGTATTGCCCAAGAGTGCGGCAGAAGCAAGCACGAATTCTCCGTGCCTTCTCTGTCCTTTCAATACAGGCCCGTGAGGTGGGCTAGGAAGACTAGAAGGGGCTGTACCTGGGTTTTTGCCCTCTGTCGGACTCTGCTGAAACCCCAGGAGGTCAGCATCCGCTGTAATAGTTTGCCCTGAGGCCGGGCCTTATAAGACCGGACCGCTCCGGTGTGTTTCAAAATGTCTACTTTCCCCCTCCCGCCGCCGGAAGCATGAGACTTCTCTCCGATCTTCACTGTGCGAACCTGGGAGGGCTCCTGGAGATGAAATTCTTAAAAGTGTGGGGCCTCCCTGAGATCAGACCCTCCCTGGATTTTTTTTTTTTTTTTTTTTTTTTTTTTTTTTTTTTTTTTTGGACTCTCAGACGTGTCCACCCTGAACTGCAAGCGATCCCTCAATTAAAGTTCAGGTTTGCCCAGCCCAGCCCGGCTCTGCTGAGCTGTGGTTCTCCGTCTCCGCCGGTCCAGTGGTGTGCCCTGTGACCTCACTTCTCTGATGGATCTAAGATTACTGATCTGTCAGTGTGTTCCGCTTTGTGCTTGTTGGTGGCACGCCAACCAGAAGCCGGAACTCACCTGGGTCTCTTTTGATTGGCTGATTTTTTTGCTATCATTATGGGTTACGTTTTATGTTTCTTCTCTTTGAGTCAGAAAGCCTGGGTGGTGAAGCTCACTTAATTTGTTTCAGGGTCTTCAGGGACTACTGCCCTCCATCTGAAAACAATTGATTCATATATTTTGCCAAGTTTTTGAGTTATGTAGGGTGAGAAGGTAAATTCTGGATCCTGTTACTCCTTCATGGTCGTATCAGTATTGAATAATTTTAAGCTTTGTTAAGGTAAATCTGCATGCTAAATTTTCCAGAGTGAAGATTATAGAGTGTACTACTTCCAAAGTAGCACAGGAAAAGTCTCAAATATTGAGGAACAATCTCAGTCCAAAAGAGGTCAAGGAGGAAAATAAAGAAATAAACATTGGAATAAGTAGAAAGTATAAAATAAGATTTTAGAAATTAATCCAAATACCACTTAAGCAAAATAAATAGACTAAATTCTCTAGTTAAAGACAGGATTTTTTTAAATCTAGCTATAAGCCATTTACAAGAGACACGTCTAAATAATAGGACCCCCCCCAAAAAAAAATAGATTGATAGGGCAGGACTTCCAGCTATGGCCAAATGAGAATATAAAAAATAATCTCTCCCCCCCCAAAAAAACAACTATAAGGGGGCACCTGGCTGGCTCAGTTGGTAGAGCATGCAACTTCTTAATCTTGGGGTCATGAGTTCGAGCCCCACGTTGGGAGTAGAGTTTACTTAAGAAAAAAAAAAAAACTATAAAGCTGTACAAAATTGACAAAAACAATCTTGATGATCTGGAAATCAACCAAAGATATATAAGGCAGGCCACGGAGACCAGTACCTTCTCCGCCTAGGTTTGAAGAAAGCTAACTCAGTTTGGAGTGGTGGATAATACCTACATCCAGCAACATTCTCAGTGGAAATGACTTCTCAGGGGCAAACCAGCCAGGGAGGGCCAACAACACACAATCCACTAGACTGAGATTGGGAATGCGGTCGGGGCAAGCATGTTCCTGGTGAACTGGAAAATGGAGAGGTTTCAAACTATTCATGCTCTCCTGGACTATCTCGAGGCTACACACATGTATATAGGAGACTCAAAAGGACCCAGCGGAAAGAAAACACAAGGCAGACCTGCAAATAGCCTGAGCACTCAGAGAGCTCCCTACCCAGGCACACATCTATCGGCAGTGCACACGAGTCTCACTAGCTGGGTGGCTCAGTTGGTTAAGCATCTGACTCTTGATCTCAGCTCAGATCTTGATCTCAGGGTAGTAAGTCAAGCTCCATGTTGGGCTCCACACTGGGCATGGAGTCTACATAAAAAGCTGGTGGGGGGGGGCGCCTGGGTGACTCAATCGGTTAAGTCTCCAACTCTTGATTTCGGCTCAGGTTACAATCTCAGGGTCATGAGATCAAGCCCCACCTTGGCTTGGCTCTGTGCTCAGCCAGGAGTCTGCTTCTCTCCCTCTCCTTCTCCCTCTCCCTCTGCCCCTCCCCCTGCTCATGCTCTCTCTCTCTCTCTCAAATAAATAAATAGAAACAGACGCTAGTGAGTGCACACTGGAGGGGAGAGATCTCACACAACAAAGAAACAGACAAGTGACAAAACACACACATGCACAGCAAAAACAACCTCTGGAGGGAAAGGGAATATCAGAATTCAGTGTTGCTGGAAAACATCATCCAAAATATTCGATTTCAACAAAAAAATTTTAGATATGCAAAGAAATGGCAAAGTATGATCCACGTTCAGGAATACAATCAGGCAATAGAAACCACCTATCAGTGTTTCCAGATGTTGGAATTAGCAGATAAAAACTTCAAAGCAGTTAACACAAATATATTCAAAGTACTAAAGAAAACCATTGTTTAAACAGTTAAAGTATGACAACAATGAGTCAACAAAAAGATATTCTTGGTAAGATTATAGAAATTATTTTTTTAAGTAACTAAATGGAGGGGCACCTGGGTGGCTCATTCAGTTAAGCATCTGCCTTTGGCTCAGGTCATGATCCCAGGGTGCTGGGATCGAGCCCCACATCGGGCTCCCTGCTCAGTGAGGAGTCTGCTCTGCCACTCCCCCTGCGTGTGCTCTCTCTCTCTCAAATAAATAAATAAAATCTTTAAAGTGATAAAAAATAATGATAAAAATAAATCACTAAATGGAAATCATGGAGTTGAAGAGTATAATAACTGAAATGAAAACTTCTCTAAAGGTATTCAAGAGCAGGTTCAAGATGTTGGGGAAAAAAGAATTAATAACTTGAAAATAGATCAACATAAGTTATCCAATCTGAAAACCAGAGAGAAAAATGATCGAGCCTCAGAGACCTGTAGAACAACAACAAGCATACTAAAATGTGTGTGATGAGATGCTTTGAAGAGGAGGAGAGAAAGGGGCAGAATAAACGTTTGAAGAAATAATGGCAGAAACACCCAAAATTTTATGAGAAACATTAATCAAACCCAAGAAGTACAAAGAATCCCAAGTAATATAAACACAAATAGAGCTAGTTGTAGACACTTCATAGTCGAAGGTAAAAGCCAAAGATAATCTGTTTTGAAAGCAATAAGAGAAAAATGACCCATGCAGAAGGGAACCACAACGAAATTAGCAGTTAATTTCTGGTCAGAAACAATGGAGGCCAAAATATAGAGGAAAGACATAATCAAAGAACTGGGATAAAAAACACTATCAATCAAAAATTCTATATCCAGCAAAACTGTCCTTTAAAAGTTGATGGTTAAATGGGGTGCCTGGCTGGCTCAGTCAGTAGAGCATGCGATTCTTGATCTCAGGGTCTGAGTTCGAGCACCACACTGGGTGTAGAAATTACTTAAAAATAAAATATTTTAAAAAATTAAAAGTTGAAGATTTAAAAAAGAGAGAGACATTGCCAGATATACAAAGACTGAGAAGACACACTGCTAGCATAGTTCTTTTTTTTTTTTTTTAAGATTTTATTTATTTATTTGACAGAGAGAGAGAAATCACAAGCAGGCAGAGAGGCAGGCAGAGAGAGAGGGGGAAGCAGGCTCCCCGCTGAGCAGAGAGCCCGATGCGGGGCTCGATCCCAGGACCCTGAGATCATGACCTGAGCCGAAGGCAGAAGCTTTAACCCACTGAGCCAGCCAGGCGCCCCACTAGCATAGTTCTTTACAGGAAATACTAAAAGAAGTCCTTTAGGCTGACACCAGTTTGTAACTTGAATTCAAAGGAAGAAATGAAGAGCAGCAAAAATGATTAATATGTGTGCTAATATAAAAGTCTCAATATATTTTTCCTTATTTCTTCTCTTAACTTCTTTAAAGGACATAAGATTGTATAAAGAAAGCAATAACTATAACAATGTATTATTGGGTTTATAACCTATATATATGTAATATACACATACATAACATGAACTGTGCCAAAGAGGGAAAGAATGGAGCTATATTGGAGCAAAGCCTCTACATTTTACCAAAATTGAGTATTAATGTGAAGTGGATTGTGATTAGTTAAGATGTATATTGCAATGTAATTGTAATTCAAAAAATATATAGTTCCAAAAAATCAACACAGAAAATAAAATGGTACATAAAATGGTAAATAAAAATATTTAATACAAGAGAAGGTGGTCAAAGAAGAGAGGAACAAAAAAGAATGGAGATATATAGAAAACAAATAGCAAAACAGCAAATGTAAACCCAACCACATCAATCATTACACTAAATGTGCATGGTCTAAACACCCTAATCAAAAATCAGAGATCCAAAAAAGCAAGATTCGACTAACTATATATTGTTTCAAGAAGACAAATCTCAGATTCAAAGACAAAAATAGATTAAAAGTAAAAGGATAGAAGAAATATATCACGCAAACAGTAACCATAAGAGAACTGGAGTGGCCATATTAATATCAGATAAAATAGACTTTCAGACCAAAGCTATTATTAAAGAAAAAAGGGACATTTCATAATAACAAAAGGGTCAATTCATCAGGAAGATATAGAAGATATAGCAATTATAAGCATATACATATCTAACAACACATAAAGCAAAAATGGACAGAAAGGAGAAAGGGACAATTCAACTATGACAGTTGGAGATTTCAATACCCCACAATTCCATAATTGATAAAACTAGAAAGAACATCAGCAAGATACAGAAATATATTTGTTTAAGATTTATTTATTTGAGAGAGAGAAAAAAAAAAAAACACAAGCAGGGAGGAGGGGCAGAGGGAGAGGGAGAAGCAGACCCCCCACTGAGTGGGGATCCCAATGTGGGGCTTCATCCCAGGACCCTGGGATCATGACCTCAACCAAAAGCAGATATTTAACCAACCGAGCCACCTAAGCACCCCAAGATACAGAAATCTTAAACAACACTACCAACAAAGCTGACCTAACTAAAATCTATGGAACATTCCACTCAACAAAAGCAGAATATTCACTCTTTTCAAATATGTATGGAACATTCTCTAGGACATACTATAACTTAGATCATAAAACAAGTTTCAATATGTAAAAAGATTGAAATAATACAAAATATGTTCTCTGACCAAAACAGAATTAAATTAGAAATCAAAAACAGAAAGACATCTAGGAAATTCAAAAATATTTGGAAATTGAACAAAACACTTCTAAATAACCCACAAGTCAAAGAAAAAAAATACAAGGGAAATTATGAAATACTTTGAACAGAATGAAAATGAAAATTCAACATATCAAAATTATGAGATGCAGCTAAAGCAGTACTTAGAAGGAAATTTAAAGCTTTAAATGCATCAACCAGCAAAAAAAGAAGGGTCTCAAGTCAACAGCCTAATGATCTACCTCAATAACCTAGAAAAAGAAAAGCAAACTAAATCCAAAGCAAGCCAACATAAGATTGATGTAGAAATGACTGAAATAGAGAACAGAAGAAAAATAGAGAAAACTGATGAAAACAAAAGTTTGTTCTTTGAAAAGCTCAACTAAACTGATCTTACCTAGACTGATCAAGAAAAAAGATTACCAAGATCAAGAATGAAAAGGGAGACATCACTAGTGACTTACAGAAATTTGAAGGATTCTAAGGAAATGTTTTGAACAACTTTATGGCAACAAATTAGACAATTCAGATGAAATGGACAAATTCTTAGAAAGAAACAAATAACCAAAATTGACTTTAAAAGAAATAGAAAATCTGAATAGACTTTTAATAAGCAAATAAATTGAATTAGGAATTTAAATTGTTCCACAGCAAAAGAAATGAATAAGCATTTCTCCAAAGAAAGCAACCAGATGGCCATTAGACACATAAAAAGATGCTCAACATCGCTAATCATCATGGAAATGCAAATCAAAACTATAGTGAGAGATCATCTCTCACCTGTCAGAATGGCTAAAATCAACAACACAAGAAACAAGTGTTGGTGAGGATGAGGAGAAAAAAGAACCCTCTTGCATTGTTGGTGGGAATGCAAGCTGGTGCAGCCACCATGGAAAACAGTATGGAGGTTCCTCAAAAAGTTAAAAATAGAGCTACCCTACAATCCAGTAATGGCACCACTGGATATTTACCCCCAAAATACAAAAACACTAATTCAAAGGAATACATGCACCCCTGTGTTTATAGCACCATTATTTACAACAACCAAATTATGAAAATGGTCCAAATATCCATCAATATATGAATGGATAAAGAAGATGTGGTATATATACAGAATGGAATATTATTCAGCCATAAAAAAGAATGAAATCTTGCCACTTGCAACAACATGGATGGAGCTAGAGGGTATTATGCTAAGTGAAATAAGTCAGTCAGAGAAAGACAAATACCCTATGATTTCACTCATATGTGGAATTTAAGAAACAAAAACAAAACAAAACAAAAACAAAACGAAATAGAGAGACAAACCAGGAAACAGACTTTTAGCTATATCAACAAACTGACGGTCACGGGGAGGTGGTTGGAGGGATGGGTAAAACAGGCAACAGGAATTAAGAAGCGCACTTGTCGTGATGAGCACTGGGGGGTGTATGCAATTGTTGAATCTCTATATTGTACACCTGAAAGTAACATAACACTGTATGTTCACTAAACTGGGATCAAAATAATAGGGACACCTGGCTGCCTCAGTAGGCTAAGCGTCTGCCTTCGGCTCAGGTCATGATCCCAGAGTCCTGGGATCGAGCCCTGCCTCGGGTTCCTTGCTCAGTGGGGAGTCTTCTTCTCCTTCTCCCTCTCCCTCTACTCCTCCCCTGCTGTTACTCACTCTCTCGCTCTCTCAAATAAATAAAATCTTTTTTAAAATAAAATAATAAATTAACTAATTAATGTTCCCACAAAGAAAATCCAAGCTCAGAAGTCTTCACAGGTGAATTCTATCAAATAACATAACTGAAAATATATGTCCGTAGAAAAAGCTTGCATAGAAATGATCATGGCCGCATTATTCACAAGAGCCGAAAGGTGGAGACAACCCGAATGTCCATCAGTGGACGCATGGATTAACAAAATGTGGTCTATCCGCACAATGGAACATCATTCAGCTATAAAAAGGAAATGAAGTACTCTTACATGTTATAATATGGATGACCTCAAAAACATTCTGCTAAACATAAGAAGCCAGACACAAAGGGTCACATATTATATGATTGCATTTATGTGAAACATCAGAATAGGCAAATCCACAGAGACAGAATGTAGATTAGTGGTGGCCAGGGGCTTGGGGGAGTAGGGGTGCCAGGGAAAATGGGGAGTGGCCACTAATGGCTACGGGGTTTTTTGGGGGGATGATGAACATGTTTTGGAATTAGGTCATGGTGATGGATGCACACCTTTGTAAATATACTAAAAATCAATACATTGTACATTTTAAAGGGTGAGTTTTACAACATGTGAATTATATCTCCTAAAATAAAGCAAATTCTAACTTTGAAAGGAAAAGGATTAAACAAGATATACCAGACAAATATTACCCAAAAGAAAGTTATAGTTGCTATATTACTGTCAGGCAAAGTAGACTATAAGGCAAAAGCATTACAGTATTAATGCATGTCACTACATTTTGATCAAATATTCAACTTCCCTGAAATATGTAGCGATTCTAAACTCATCTGCACTTAATAACCTAACTTAAAAATACATAAAGCCATAGTTGAAGGAACTCTAAGAATAAACTGAGAAAGAGCCATCAGGCCTCTACTCAGGGCATCGTGTGTGGCAGGCTTGGCTCCCTGGCAACGAGGGGAACTATCAACACGTCCACGGGGCTTAGGGGCACCTGGGTGGCTCCGTCGGTTGAGCGTCCAACTCGATTTTGACTTCGGTCATGATCTTGGGGTCGTGGGATCAAGCCCCACATCAGCCTCGGAGCTGAGGGTGTAGCCTGCTGGGATTCTCTCTCTCCCTCTCCCTCTGCCCCTCCCCCCGACTTGCGCATGCACGCGGGTGCGCACTCTCTCTCTCCCTCTAAAAAAGATTTTTTTTAAATCTCCATGGGGCCTGGAGGCGAGATCTGGAGACGAGGTTTTTGTATTTATCGCAAAAGGCCAGATAGGGTTGAAAAATACTGAAAACCTCTCAAAGCAAAAATCTAATCCTGTCACTGCCCTGTCTACAGGTGCCCCTCCAATGGCTCCCCAGCGCCCTCTTGAGAAAGTTCACTTTCCAGGCCAATCTCTAGCCACTGGTCACAGCGGCCCTCCACCAACCAAAGCGGGTTATTTGTTATTTCCCAAACACTTCACGCTTCATGTCTTGCCCACCCGAGGAGACGGGGATGGAGGCAGGGCTGCCCGGACTAAGCTGGGATGGGGTAGAGAACATGGCGGCCATGGGCCACGTGCCACCAAGTGGCTGGCAAGAAAGGCTGAGTCCTGCCTGGTCCCTCATCCCCTGAATAAGCCCGCTTCACTCCTGGGTTCGACTCCTCCACACCTTCCCCCCCCCCATGTAGCCCACGACAAGTGATCTCCATTTTCCCAGCCCCGCTTCAGCTGCCTGGACACAGGCGCCCTCCATCTCTGGCCTTGCCTCCCACGCGGCCCTCCAGACACGTGTCCCTGCCACCAGCCCGGCCCCATCTCTCACGCTGAACTCCAGAGGGGTCTTTCTAGGGCTCAGATCCCACGCTCCAGCTCCGGCACTGTGGAAAGACCTCCAGGTTCCCATTTCCCAGGGAATGTAATGAAATGGAACTGGGGCCCAGGGCTCCCCCTTCCTCCTCACGCTGACAGCACACACTCGCACAGAGAAGGGTGAAGAAACCCCCGTCTTTTCCTCAAGTCCCCACACACCCTCATGTTCCCAGTGAGCCCTCCTCATTTGCTCAGAGGCAGTCAAGGGGGTAAAGCAGAAGCTGTGGGGCCTTGGCTCAGCCACTTGGCCTCTCTGTGCCTTAGTTTCCCCACACGTAAAATGGAGATGATAAGGAGAGGCTCGAGTTTATATGAAGCTCTCCGAAAGAGTGCCTGGCACATGGCCAGCCTCAACACAAAGCTAGCTCCGCGTCTGCAAAGAAGGATGAAAAATAGTCTCTTTTGCTTTATTCTGGTGCCCCTTCAGGCACCCCAAACTCACCAACCCCCAAACCGACCTCGTCTCTTTCCCTAACCCAGCCCACTGAACCCTTCTTGGTAAATGGGCCCAAACGTATGGGCCACCTGGGAACCCATCTCCTTTGTTCCCCGCCCCAACTGACCACTGGCTCCTGAAGAGCTCCCAGGACCGGCTCCCGGTCCCCGGCGTGGACCCGCGGGCTGAGTGTCTCCGGAAACCCTGCCACCCACAGGTTCGCTCCAAGACAGAGTGTGTGACCCACCCTGCGTGGTCCACAACCACAGCCGCTCCTCATTTCCGGGCTGGTCCTTGACAGCGGGGAAGAGGCCACCGGACCCCGCCCCCCACTAGCAGTGCCCAACTCTGCCAGCCGTCCAGGCTCAGCACCGCGACCCCTCCAGTGGCTCACCCGCTGCTCACAGACTAAGGCCCGGCTCTCACCCTTGACACCTAAACACCCGCTGTTCCCTAAGCCCGACATGCTCTCACAGAGCCCCCCTTCCAGAAGCCCCCTCTCCATCCTCCCCACCCCCAGCTCTCCCCGACAGCAAGACCTACGTCCTGGGCACCTAGGCGACCCAAAGATTTTTCTCTCACAAACTGCCCCCTCTGATGGGAAGGGCTCGGATGGATGAAGGATGCCGCCCCTGCCTGCCCTGGCGGTCCCCCTATCTCCCGGCTCCCCGATGGGAAGGGCAGGGTTTCTCCCCCAAGCGAGGACTTCACCAGGGTCCGATTTCGGGGGTGGGGGGCAGTGGGGAGGAGAACAGCGGGGGCGAGGGGAGAGGAATGGTTTTGAGCAGCTGCCCCAGGTGGTGAAGAACTGGGAAGCTTGACGGATGTTTTTAGATGTGGTCATGGCGCCGCCTGCTGGTCGGAGGCCAAATTGCACCCCGTGTTGGGGCAGGCGGAGCTGCGGCCCCAGCGGAGCAATGGTCTGGCCCCTCTCGGGACCCAGCGTGACTCCTGAGAGGCGGGCTCTGGCCCGGGCTCTGGCCCGGGCTCTGGCCCTCCTGCTCGGGGCTCCCGGAGCAACCCGCACACTACCCTCCCCGAGCAGGTCATTCCTATCGTCCGAGTAAGCTCATCCCCTCCATTCCAGGGCCTCCTGCCCGAGGGCGGGCACAAAGTAGAGGCCTGGGTGTCGTGCGAGTCCAGTGTGAAGATGCGTCGGGACAGGAGATGACAAGGGGCCCATGGGAGCCATGCACCGGGCAATAGGGCCCGGGAAGGGGGCGGGAGGAAGCTAGGAGAAGAAAGCTACAGAAGGATTTGTGTGCCTGGGAAGGAGCGGGCGCGCCCACCCCGGGATCGCCCATTCCCTGCCGGCCGCAGGTGCGCTGTGCCCAGCTGTTCTTCTCAGTGGAAGCCAGGCCCCCTGGGTCGAACCCCAAACACCGCTGCGGTCCGCCCGCCCCCCGGGACCCAGGCCAGCCCTGCTCGGGCCTCACTGGCTCCCCTCGGGTCCCAAAGGTCGACAAGAAGAGTGTCCTCCGTCACGCCCTGCAGTGGGGGCTGGCCGGGAGCAGCGGGGAGGAAGGGGAGGCCAGCGTGCCCAGAACTCTGCTCTGGTCAGGGCTACACAGTGGCCCTGGGAGTCTTCCCCTAACGGACGGAGGAGGGAGGAAGGCCTAGCAGGGCCAGGAGAGGCTCGAGGTCCCGGAAGGCAGGACTCCGGAGCCGCGGCCCACCCGGAATGGGGTTGCCAGGGGCAGGGGCCACGGAGGCCAGAGGACTCTTCCCACCACAAGCCATCACCAACCCAGCCTGGGTGTCCCACGGCAGCGGCCCGTCCCGGGAGCATCATGCCCTCCCCTCCCCCAACCCGGAGCACATGGGCTCCAAGCCACAGGGCAGGACGGGTGTTCAGTCCCCGCTGGCGCCCCCTCCCGGCGACCGAGCTCCTCCTCCACCTTCTGACACTGGGGTGCCTTCTGCACAAGGAGGCGCCCGCTGGAAACGCTGTGTGTCGGGCCAGGGCCATGGAAAGGTGGGGGAAGGAAGGGAGAGGTTGGAGCAGACAGCCCGGGGCTCTGGTGGCCCTCCAGGCTACGGGGGGCCTCCACTTGCCTGTGAGTCCTTCCCGGCCCATCCCTGCAGCCCATCCCCAGGGGACCCGCATCCTCAGACCCTGGTTCAGCCGCCCACAAGGCGTGAGCTGCCTACATTCTCTCCCAAGGAGCCAGAGCCACGTGGCGGGCTGACCTCTGGGCTGGCTGGCGCTCTGGGGGGACAGGGACAGGAAGTTCTTGAACCGCTGGGAGCCTGCGTGCCATGGTGGGAGGGAACAGAGGTTCGGGTGGCCGTGGGCGAGCTCACGTGCTGGGGTCCCGTGGGCAGCGGGCCTGCCTGCTTGGTTTCCCGCCCACAGGTGACATCCGTCCCCTCCACGCTCATCCCCCATCCCCCCCCTTACCCGTCCCTCCAGCTCAGCACTGGCCCATGGCTCTGTCTCTCTTTATTGATTCGGGGGAAACTGGAGGAGGGCTGGAGGGCCACGACACAAAGCAGGACCACCGCAGTCAGCAAAGCACAGGACGGTGTGCAGGAAGAGCTGCCGCTGGAGGCCTCCTTGGCCCCCAGAGGGGGTGCGGTGGTGACAGTGGAGGGGAGCCCCCGCGGACGCACCCCGCCTGCCCCTAGGCGAGGGCAGAGCCTGGGTGGCAGGTGGGGGGGGGGTCCCACTCCTGCCCCAGCGCCATGCACCGCACCCACACATCTCGAACTTTCCAGCAGAGACCAGCCCAGGGTCCTGGGGATGGGGAAAGAGGACTGGAAGGGGCCACCCATGGGAAGGGAATCCAGGAGTCCATGCACTCGGCCACAGCGTCTGCCCGGGGGGAGAGGGACAGAGAAGCACAGGGAAGGAGATGGTCAGGAGAGGCCCCCAGCCTGCCCCGCACCCCCTGCTCCCAGCCAAGGCTCTCGGCAGCAGGGCCCACTGGGTCCCGGCAGCGGGCACCCCTCGGATCCTCCCGGTCCCCGCCGTCCCCAGTCCCCGCTGGCCTCTATCGTCTGCCTCTGTGGGAGCCCCGGCTCCTTCCCTCCGCCCCGCTTAGTTCTTGGGCACACGGAGCCCACCCCCTTCCAAGTTCGCTCAGGAGTCGGCTCCCACACTCGCGCACCTGGGCATCACCACTTGGGGGGCTGGCCGGACCGGAGGTCGGGGTGGCTGTGGCGGGCCATCCTCCGCTCGGACGCCTCCTCGCCCTCGGGGCTCTGGCCCAGCTTGCGGATGTGGCGCAGGAAGGAGGTGGCGTTGAACGCTCGCTGTGGGGAGACAGGGGTGTCGGGCCCCAAGGCCAGCCCCCTGAGGGGCGGGGGAAGGGGGGAAGGGCCGGCCTCGAGCCGGGTCCACAGGCCGCTCCCCACACTGACCTTCCAGTGGGTCCGGGCGAAATTCTTCTGGATCTGCTCGCTGACTGAGCCCAGGATGTCCTTGTCAAAGGCCGCATCCCCCGAGATCCTAGGGGGAGGCCCAGGGTCAGTGTGCGAGGGCACGGTCCCTCTGCCCCGGGGACAGGTCGGCGCGGGTCGCACTCACCAGAGATGCTGTAAAGCCTGCTGGCAGGTGAACCTCTTCTGGGGGTCTCGCTCCAGAAGGTGCCGGATGAAGTCTTTGGCTGGAGCGGGGAGGCCAGGTCAGCCCAGCCCGTCCGCACCCCCCTCGCCACCCCCCCCCCCGGCTCCCTGAGCTCGGGGCCAGCCGCAAGTTCACCTGATTCGGAGATGTCATCCCAAAAGGGAGAGTCAAACTCGTAGCTGGCGCTCAGGATCTGGCTGAAGAGTTCAGGGTCGCTCTCGTCGTAGAAGGGGGGGTACCCACACAGCCTGGCGCCCACACATGGATCACCCGGCTGCCCGGCCCCCCCCAACCCAGCAGAGAGCAGGCAGGCAGAAGAGGAGCCTTCCCGGGGGTCACTCACAGGATGTAGGAGATGACACCCAGGGCCCACACATCCACAGCCTTCCCGTAGGGTTTCTGCTCCAGGAGCTCCGGGGCTGGGGGCCAGAGACAGACAGACGCCTTCAGTGCTGCCGGGCTCGGCCGGCCTAACCCCCCTGCCCCCCGGACGTGGCTCCCGCGGTGTCCCCCACCACCCCCCCCGGCCCCCGGCGAGCCTCAGGGTGCCCCCCTCGCTGACCCACGTATCCCGGGGTCCCACAGGCAGTGCCTAGCATGTTGCCAGCCTGGATTTTGGAGAGGCCGAAGTCGGAGACCATGATTTTGGAGTCCTCAAAGGGCGTGGCGTAGAGGAGGTTTTCAGGCTACGACACACGGGCACCAGAGAAAGTGCCCGGTCAGCCCTGGCATGGCCCCCGGTGCACAGGGAGGCCGCGCGAGGCCCCGGCGGGCAGGCAGAGGGCAGGCACCTTGAGGTCTCGGTGCACGATGCCCAGGCTGTGCAGGTAGGAGACGGCGCCCAGAACCTGGCCCACCAGGTGGCTGGCATCCTTCTCTGTGTACGAGCCGCGCTCCATGATGCGGTCGAACAGCTCGCCCCCGGTCACCCTGGGGGGAGTGCGGGCTCAGCGAGTCCCCGCCCCTCGGGCCCCCACTCCCCAGCCGGCCCCTGCCCTCCTCACAGCTCCATGGCCAGGTAGAGGTGGGAAGGGCTCTCGTGGACGTCCTCCAGAGCCACGATGTTGGGGTGGCTGACCCTGCAATGGCAAGAAACAGGCCCTATTGGGCCACCACAGCCCCCGCTGGGCCCCTCAGGGTCCAGGAGGGCTTTGCCCTGCCCCCAGCCACGCACTGGGAAAGCCTTCCTCCCTCTTCTCTTCCTCCCTCTTCTGCCCCTCTTCCCTAGCACGGGCCAGCCCTGCCCGGTGCAGCGAGGCAGAGCCCCAGGCCAGGCGTTCCGGGGGCCGCAGAAAAGGCACGGCGCTCTCCCCACCCCCACCCGCACCCCCACGCGCACCCCCCGGGGCAGGCCTTGAGCCACCCGAAGCCTGGCCAGGTCTGGCGCGCACCTGCGCAGCACTGCGATCTCGTTCTCCACCAGGGCCTCCTTGCCTCGAAGGGCCTTCTTGGGGATGCACTTGAGGGCGACAAGGTGTGAGGAGCCCCGCTCCTGGGCCAGCACCACCTCGGAGAAGGCGCCCCTGAGG
>CM052901.1:1517791-1529560 GCA_028534135.1 Potos flavus | reverse complement strand
GGAGGGAGGCCCCCTGGGCGAAGCCACCCTCAGTGGCACTCCTGCTGAGAACACGGAAACCAGCCCCAGCCCGGGTGCCTCTGTCCCCTCCCCCACGGCCCGGGGCCGCACTCCCAGGTGGGCGACTCCCAGCGAGGCCACCGCATACACTCCTCCCCTGCCAGATACGAGGCCGCCATCCGGTGCCCCCCACCCTGGCACCCCGACGGCGATCAGCACCCAGACACCTCCCCTCTGCCTCCGCACAAGCACGTCAGCCGCGTTCGGCCGCCTTCCAGAAGGCTCCGTGCACCCCCACCCCGTCCCCTCCGGGCCCACCCCCATCCACAGCGCCCACAGACCCCCCCCCCGCACGCCCCCAGGCCTAGACCTGCCGCCCACAGCCCAGAGCTCGCCGGCGCGCGCCACTCAAGCCGCCAACCCTCCCGAGATGCGCCTGCGACCCCCGCGCCCGGCCGCCGGCCACGGCCACCCACGCGGCCGCCCAAGCGCAGCCCGGCCCTGGACGCCTCGGGGTGGGAGGGACTCGGCAGCCTCGGCCTCCCACGTCCCGAGCTGCGTGGGCCGCGCCGGGCTTGACAGGTGTGCGCGGGGGCGCGCGGGGGCTGCGGCGACTGTGGCCCGGAATCCCACGCGCGCCCGCCCGCGCGCGCCCCCGCGCCCGAGAGCGCCGGGTGCGGACCTGGAGCCGAAACCGCAGCGTCGCCTCGCGCACTGGCCGCCGCGCCGAGCCCCCCGCCCGCGCCCCGCCGGACCCGCCCCCTCCGCGCGCGCCCCCGCCGGCCGCCGGCGACCGAGCATGCGGTGGCCGAGCGCGGCCGCGGCGCTGCAGGGCGCCTTGTAAGGCAATCGGCCGTTGCCGGGCCGCCACCGCCTCCCCCCTGGCTCATTCATGCCAGTTCCTGCCGGCTCCGGTCCCTAGGCGGCCTGACTGGGCGGGCCCCAGGGCCTTTGCACCACCGGTGTTCTCCGTCCTGAAGTCTCTTCACCCACGTGTCGACATGGTTCTCTGTATGCCTTCAGGTCTCTTCCCTAGCCCCAGCCCTGCCCCTGGCACTTCTGTCGCCCCGGCCTGAGCCCCCATCAGCCTCCCCACTGGGCTCCTTCTGCCCTCTAACCCCACCCTTCACCCCTCCTACCCACAGTCTCTTCCTCACTGAGCAGCCAGAGCATTTCCTATATTGAGACCACTTCCCCTGGCCTCCAGACCCTCCCACAGCTCTCCGTGTCACCAGGAGCTGAGGGCTCTGCATGATCAGTCCTCCTTCGCTATCATTGCCCTGGCCCCTTTTCCCCCACTTTCGCCCTTGCCCTGTCTTCAGAAGATCCGTCATTGCAACACCACCTTCTCTGTCTCGCCTTGCTCATCAGCGCATCCGCTCCCAGAAAGTGTCCCTGCTGACCCGGCTCAGGGAAATACGTACCGGGTGACTGAACGCGATCCTTCATCTCGACGATGAGTGGATTCCTCCCGTCCCATCTCGGTTCCGGCCCTTCTCCGAGGGGCTCTGGGCCCGCCGGAGATGGGGGCGCAGGTGTCCCGGCTGTCGACAGGAGCAGCCGGCCTGCCGAAGGTCTCTCCGCCGGGGTCTGCGGGCCCTGGCGGGACACGAGGTCTTGGAAGAGGGTCCGCAGGGCAGGCAGAGGTTTTTCAAAATCGTCTTTGCAGAACTCAGTCCCCACGTGTCTCTGTCCAAAACTTGGCAAGTCTGAGAGGGCCCCTCCAGTTCCTGTTCCCACCCCCCTTTCCCAGTCATTCCCCCAGCTCACTCAAGAAGGTTCCAGGGGCCCCGCCTCACCTGCTTGTCTAATCGTAAGAAATAGAATTTAAGTGCGTCTGCGCTTCAGAGAAGTGCAACATGTGAGTAATGAAATCGCGTTCAAGCAGCCTTTGCAGCTGTTTAAACATCTGGGGGGATATTGTAGATGTCAGCTTTGAAATGCCCTTGCGTGCGTTGAGTGGCTGGGATAAAGGGCTTTTCCAAATCCTCTCAGGGGACCCCTTACAGAAACAGTAACTCAAAGTGGACCATAGGCCTCGATGTAGAAGACCAAACTCTGAGAAGAAAACAGAAGAGAAAAATCTGTCTTGGCTTGGGCTTGGCGATGAGTTTTTAGATGTAGTATGGAAAGCATGGCCCACGAGAGGAAACAGGAGAAATTGGACCATATCAACATTTTAAATGTTTGCTCTGCAAACAACACTGTTAAAGAGAACGAGAAGACAAGCCACAGGCTGGCGGGGGGGGGGGGGGAGCTTTGCAAAACATAGACCTGATAAAAGATTGGTATTCAAAGTATACAAGGAACTCAGGGGCGCCTGCGGGGCTCAGTCAGTTATGTGTCTGCCTTCGGCTCAGGTCATGATCTCAGGGTCCTGGGATCGAGCCCTGCATCGGGCTCACCGCTCAGTGGGAAGTCTGCTTGAGATTCTCTCTCTCCCTCTCCTTCTGCCCCTCCCCTCTCTCTCTCTCTCAAATAGATAAATAAATAAATAAACCTTTTTTTTAATGATTTTATTTATTTGACACAGAGAGAGATACGGCACAAACGGGGAGAGTAGTAGGGAGAGGGAGAAGCAGGCTCCTCTCTGAGCAGGGAGCCTGATACGGGGCTCGATTCCAGGACCCCGGGATCATGACCCAAGCCAAAGGCAGATGCTTAACGAACTGAGCCGCCCAGATGCCCCAGTAAATAAACCTTTAAAAAACAAAAACACAAACCGTGTGGCCCATCCAGACAATGGAAGCGCTATGAAGCCAGGAAGAAACGGGATGATTCTTGATTACGTACTGCAAACTGCTACGTGAAAGCAGTCACTCTGAAAACAGCTACATAGTGCGTGAGGCCCTTTGTATGACATTCCAGAAAAGGCAAAACTATAGAGAGAGTAAACAGATCGGCGGTTGCCGGGGGTTTGAGAGAGGGGGCTACCGTTTGACTCGGGGAAGCCCAGGAAACGCTTAGGGCCATGAGGCTACTCTGTGCGGAGCTATGATGGGGGAGACCCTGGATAAGTCACGACCCTGAGAAGCATACAGCAGGAAGAGCGGAGCTTAACATCTGCAAATTTAAAAATGATCCTTTAGGAAATTGGGGGACCTCAGGAAGGAAGGCCGACGAGGCCCAAAGAATCTAGATGCGTGGCGAATGTATGAAAGCGCCCTGCTGCAGGGGAGCGGGGGGAAGGGGCTGGTGTGCATGTAGAGTGGCCTTGGGATTGTTAACTCTTCCCCCCGCACGCTTGAGTTGACGACGTTGTTCCCCACAAGGGGAAGAGTTAACAGTTCTGAAACCGCTCTGCATGCACACTGGAATTAAACAATTAAGTAAATGAAGGCAGATGCTGGGAGCCCGCTTTCTCAGTGTTTGAGTGGGATGGTGCTGGGGGAGGAAGGTGCTGGAACGGTCCATGTGGTGATGGATCAGAGCTGGAGACATCAGCCCAAACTGACGTTTACCTTAATACACGGATGCATGCGTATATACAAAATGTATATATGGAACGGGTACTAGAGGTGCAGGGACTGTATCCATCTATATATCATACGTATCAATTTGTTATATCTTTAGATATAACCTATAGGTGTGTTTGTAGACATGTGTCAGGATACACGTGAATTTCCTTGCTCCGTCAGCGAAGAGAGCCCGGCAACAATGGGCACACGAGAGCCAAGATCGCGGTTTCTAGCAGCTTTCTCCTGTAAAGGGCTCCTTGGAGAAATGGCTCCGTCCAGGGCTGGGACACAAAACCCACAGGATGAGCCGGCGGCAGTTTATAATGCCAGACAGTAAGGAAGGGCAGTGCACTCCTCGCACGCTCTCTCTCTCTCTTCCTCTGTCGCTCACACCCACAGAGTGACGGGGGCATGACAAAGGGACACAGGAGCCAACTGAAAGAACACCCAGTCGTCAAAGATGGGACAATTTGAGCAGTAGTCCAAAGTATAAAATAAACATCCACTATTATAGATAAATGATCGGATAAATAAATGGGAGGGGGAGACACAAACTCTGTGCAGAAACTTGTAAATAGGGGCACCTGGCTCGGGAGTCCCAAAGAGAGGTCACAAACCCCAAGACAGAGAAACGAGTGGCAGTGAAACAGGAAAGCCGTTTATTTCGGGGAGGCCAACACCAGGAAGAGAGCAGACTAGCATCTCAAAGACTCTTTCCAAAATGCCAAAAATACTTCCCGGATTGTCTAAGGAAAGCGTGGGGCAAAGGTGAGTGGGTACGCGCTGGTGGGCAGTGAAGGTCAAAGGGATCACATCCTTGGAGTCGGTTCTGAGCGGGGCCTCGCGGGCTGGCTGGGGGCAGTCCCTCTGCTGGAGGGGGGAGTTTCGGTTCCCATCGGGGCATGATTAGCCCGCAGCGTCTTCCGCCTGAGCCAAGAGACTGGCTGGAAAGAAGAACCCAACTGGCCACCCCGAGGTCCGAATGGAAGCAGCAGAAGCCCTCTTTCATGAAGTAGAGGGGCAGAGCGGAAGCCGCGTGTGCCTGCGTGCGGGCCTGGAGGGCCAGGTCGCCCCTCCCCGGCGCTGGGGACTCTCCCAAGCCCCCAGTCCCCAGCCCTGGGGGCGGCCTCAAGCCATTCCCCGTCCCCAGCTGTTGCAAGCACACAGCCCTTCGAGGTGGTCTCTAGCCTTCCATTTGTTCCCAGCTAATTCTAACACCAGAGCTCCTTGGGCCCCCACCCCAGCTCCAGCTGCCGAGGTCCTCCAGGGACAACAGGGATGACGGGCCACCCCAGGATGGGGTGTCCTCCCCCCCATGCACCCACTCAGCCGCGCCCCGGCCGTCGAGACCCTGTGAGCCCCGCAGCCCCAGTCACTGCAGGCACTGGGTCCAATCCCCAGCTGGAACCCCCAGGCCTCCCTGGACCACGAGAGCCTTCTGCTCACACTCCCTTCCCGCCGTCCCCCCAGCTCTCTCCTCCTCCCCTCCCCCCGCGTCCTCGTCCCCGTCCAACCCCAGCCTAACCGGGCTCTGAGAGGGGGGGCCCTCCACGCCTTCTGCCCAGGGGGGCACCCTAGCTTCTCGCTCAGGAGCCGCCCTAGGGAGAGGCCCCGCCCACTCCCCCCGGAACACCAGAGCCTGGCAGGCAGCCTCCTGGCCCTCGGCACCCCACTCGCCCCCCGCGGCTACTGCCCGGGGAGGGGAGGGTGGCAAGACAGACCTCTGCAAAGCCCTGAGAACCCAGCAAGGGCCGAAAACGCCTCTGCTTTTGATCTGCACAGATGGTCAGCGTTCCATGGGAGCTGTCCCAGGCACGGGCCCTCTTCATGGGCTCAGACGCCGCCAGAGGCTGCTTGGGTCAGCGCACCAGAGGCCCGAGCTCCGGCTCCGGGCTCCCACTTTGGACACCTCCTGCCAACTCATCCGGGCCAGAGGCGAGGCTGCGTCCTCGAACTTCAGGCGACACAGAAGCCCAGCTCGCCTTGGCTGGGCGCGGGAGGCAGCGCGGGTTCCAGTGAGGATGCGTGCCCCCCCCCTCCCCGCCCGGCCTCCTGGGACAGGTGGCAGCTGAACGGGGAGCCATGGGGAGGTGGCATCGTTACCTGCTGGAGGAAGACTGGAGTGGGGGAGGGAGGGAAGGTGCAGCCCCGCCGCGTCTGGTCTGGGGGCGCGTCACACTGCCAGATATGGAGGCCTATATGTGTCTAGAGACAGCCCGTGAGGGCCCCCCTGGAGCGGTGGGAGCCTCGGTCCTAGGAGTCCTGGAGCTCACACAGGCCATTCTCAGCCTCCAGCCCAGCCACCCGCTCTCCCAGCAGCCTCTGACCTCACAGAGGCAACGGTGGCCTCCGGTGGCAGCTGGCTCACAGTTCTGCCACCGGCCTTTGAACCTGCCTCCCCTCCCAGGGGAAAGAAGAGTCCCCGCCCTTGGCTCCCGAAGGCCCTTTTCTCGCTCTGCCCTCCCTGTAGCTAAGCCACTTCCCCAAAGTGCCGCCCGTCTGCCCGCGTCCCTCTCCAGCCACCGCCTTCTTTCCCCACCATGCTTCTTGGACAAGCAAGATCTTAAATTCTCGAAAGAGTCGCCTGCACCCGGCCATGTCCCCACTTCCCCCTGTGTGACCTCTGCCCGAACCCCTTCATCACAGCTACCGCCCCCACTTCTGCAAGCACGCCCCGCCCCCCCCACCCCCAGGGACAAGATCTCAGCCTACTTCCTGGGCTCCTCTTTCCTCTCAAATGTGCACAGAGGTGCTTGCGGTTCACTGCGGTTCCCCTCCGTCCTTGCTTCCCAGGTGCCCCCCCCTTCTCCAGGCCATTTACGGGTCACATACTTCTCTATGGCCTCTTTGTCTCTAGACCAGCCTCACTCTGAGACCGGGCCGGAGAAAACCCAAGTTAGGGTCTTCGGGGGAGCACTGCAGCCCTGCCACCCCGAGAGTACCCAAGCCCCCTGCGCTCCCACCCAACCTAAGCACAGGCCACCCTGCCAGTCTCCCACAAAGGCTCCCGGAGGCTCCTCCAGCGATCCTGGGTGGAGATGCTGCCCCTCCCTCACCCAGCAGGCTCGATCTGGCTCGGGCCAGAATTGCTTTTCCTCCTAAAGCCACCGGATGGCTGAGGGTTTAGCTTAACAGGATGAGCCATCTGGGGACTACAGCCCGGTGATGGAAGTCTGGCAGTGGTTGGGGGGCTCACTTCACATCTACGCCAGGACAGCGACCCCCTTCCTTCCCCATCCCATGGCTGCTCTTGGCTTTGCTCCGCTGCTGGTGGGGAAGCGGTGGAACACTCTTGCTAGGGAGGCCCAAACGTCCCTGGGGAGAGAAGCTCTGCAGGTGGGAGTGGGGGGAGGGGGGCCCCCAGCTGAGGCCTTGGGGGGAGGGTCTGTGCACCTGATCGGCACCAGGGGGCAGCCTTCCCCTATTTGCGCCAGAATATCCTGCAAGTCTGGCAGGAGACTGGAGGCAGCAAGGGTCCCTATCACCCCTCCTTGGTGACAAAGTGTTGCTTTGCCAGGCAGGCCTGTCTCGGTCCACTGAGGAGACCCATTGAGACCTGTCACCCCAAGAGCGGGGCCCCTGACCTCCAGCTCCCAGGGTTCCTTCGCCGAACGCCAGGAGGCAGGGGGTGCCCCTGGCAAAGCCCCGCAGCACACCCAGACGCAGAGCGCCACTCCGGCCTCTCCTTCACCAGCCAGCTGAGCGCAGCCCTTCAAGGGGCAGAGGCGCCCTGCAGCGGCCCCTCTGGTGCAGGGAACGGGGAAGCTGTAGGCCTTGGTACCCAACACTGGCCCAGGACCTAGCTGGGAGTCGGGAGAAGGGTTAGGGAGATGGGACGGACTGGAAGGATGGGGGAGAAGAGAGGGGGGCCAAGGATGGCTGGAAGGCAGCCAGGGGAGGGGCTTTCCTAGAACCAGGAAGGGCAGGTGAGGAGGGGCGATCTGGGCGGCGGCCAGGCCCAGGTGAACCTGAGCTCAGGCGCGGTCCGTTCCCTGGGAAGGTGGTACCGGCCGGCGCCCCAGGTAGCTGCCATTCTGCTTCCCGCTGGAGCGGCGTCTCCTCCTCGGGAGGAGGGAAGGAGGAGGTGGGCGGAGTGACGGGGAGGGCGGGACGAGGGGGAGGGGGACCAGCCCGGTCGTGGGGGTGGGGCGACAGTGACATCACCCCGGAGTCGGTTCTTAAGCAGCAGTCGATCCGACCGGAGAAGAGAGGGACGGTCGGAGCGCGGTGGCCAGTCGCTGAGCCCGCCGGGGCCCCGAGAGCGGCTGGAGCCGCCGCCGCCGCCGCCGCCGCCGGGAAGGAGGGGCGAGTGCGCCCGGGCCATCGTCGTCGTCGCCGTCGCCGCCGCCGCCAACCGCCGCCGGAACCGCGGGCGAGCCGGGCAGCCGCGCCGGCCCGGGCCGGGGCGGGGGGCGCGGGCCGCAGGCCCCTGCTCCGGCCACCGCTTGCGGACTGTGGGCGCCCGATGCCGCCAGCGCCGCGCTAGGCTGAATCTCGGGCCCGGCGAGCCGCCGCCGCCGCCGCCGCCGCCGCCGCCGCCGCCGCCGCCGCAGCCCGAGCCGCGGGCAGGAGTCTCGGGAGCCACCGCCGCCGCCCGGCCGGGCCCCGCCGCCGCCCGCGCGCCCCCGGGCCCCCGACACACATGAGATTCTTCAGGCTCACTTTCAAGTGCTTCGTGGACTGCTTCTGACCGCGCCGCCCCGCCTCCCCGCCCCCCCGGCCCGGCCGCCCCCCCGGCCCCCGGCGGGCCCGCGCCTTCGGGCCCCCCCCCCGCGCCACCGGCGCCCCCCGCCACCCGTCTGTCCCTCCGCCCCCCGCGAGGCGCCGCGCCCCCCGGCCCGGCCGCGCGGCCCGCCGGGGCCATGGCGAAGAAGAGCGCCGAGAACGGCATCTACAGCGTGTCCGGCGACGAGAAGAAGGGCCCCCTGATCGCGCCCGGGCCCGACGGGGCCCCGGCCAAGAGCGACGGCCCCGCGGGCCTGGGGGCGCCCGGCGGTCGCCTGGCCGTGCCGCCGCGTGAGACCTGGACGCGCCAGATGGACTTCATCATGTCGTGCGTGGGCTTCGCCGTGGGCCTGGGCAACGTGTGGCGCTTCCCCTACCTGTGCTACAAGAACGGCGGAGGTGAGCGCCCCCGCCCCGCCGCGTCCCCGCTCCTCCCGGCCGAGCCCCCCCCCCCCGCAGGCGGCCGGCCCCACTGGGGCGCAGGGCCGAAGTCCGGGGTACCGGGTGCCGGAGGCCGCCCCTCGCTGGCCGCTGCCGCCCGGCGGCCCAGGCTGGCGGCCTCCACCCCCCTGGCTGGTCATGTGCCTGGCAGTGTGTGGGGGGAGGGGGCCGGCGAGCCTGCTGCTGAAGCCCAGCACGGCCTCCCCCCAGACTCCCGGTGCAGGGGCCCCGGAGCGAAGGGTCACTGAGGTGGGAAGGCGAGGCCTGCTCCCCCCACCCCCCGGGGGAGGGGGCTCCCAGAGGTGAGGAGCCCAGGCTGCCCCCGCTGGTCAGGCACACAAGTGGCACATTGTGTGGGGCCCCCACGTGTGCACACACGAACACACACACACACAATGGGCTACTCTGTCCCTCCCGCTGCCCTCTCCTCCCCTCCCCTCCCTTCCCTTCCCCTCTCTTCTCTTCCCCTCACTCCCCTCCCCTCCCTCCCCTCCCCTCCCCTCCCTCCCCTCCCCTCCCCTCCAGCCTGGGCCTGGAACACTGGGTGCCTGAGCCAGGCTTGGGTAGCCTGCGGCCTGGGCCGCCCGGCGCCGCCGCTAGACACACTGCGCGCACGCCCCATGCCCGCCTGCCCCAGCCCAGCCTAGCAACAGCGACAGGCACCCGCGTGTCCTGTGACTGCAAAGCACCACTGGGGTTGGGGGAAGCTGGAGCAACTGGATGATGGGTGGGAAACTGAGGCCCAGAGCGAAGGCCTTGGCCCAAGGTCACACACAAGAAGGATGCTGGGACCAGGAGCCGGGCAAGCTGCAGCCAGGCCTGACTTTGGAGCAGTGCAAAGCTGGGCAGGGGCAGGGGCAAGGACAGCGGGCCTGGAGAGGAAAGGAAGGAGACAGGGGCTGCCGGTGCCCCGCTCCCCTTAGCCCCCACCTCTGGCCTGTGCTCTCTGGCCCCGCCGCGCCGGCCACCTCCAGGGCCAGGCTCACCGGAGCTTGTCGAACTCCACTTGGTCTCCCCCTGTCCTTGATCACTGGCACCTCCAGACACCCCCCGTGCCCCCTGGTGAAGGACTGCCCCCCACCCTCTTCTGCGGACCTTCATACTTGCAGGCAGCTGCCTGGGTGCACGGAAAGCCGGGGCTCCCTGCCCTTGCCCTAGCCAGATGGCCCCCCAGGCCTGAGTGCCAGCCATGGCACACGCACACACGCATGCACGCACGCACGCACCATCCTTCCCTGTGCTGCCTGGCAAACGGGGAACTGCGACACGAGGGGGTATGTGTCCTCCGCGCTTGTTAGGTCGCCCTAGGTGACTGTGGGGTCAGAAGCCTTGTGGGTATAGGGCCCCCCCAACCCAAGACACGGGGCTGTAAGGGCCCAGGGACCCGCCACAGCCCTGCCAACACTCCAGCCCCCTCGTCCCGAGGCTGTTCACCTTGCACCTCTGAGTCAGTGGCCGCCCTGCACTGATTCACCCAGCGGGAAGTTACGACGGGGCCAGGGCGGGGCCCAGAACTGGTTCCACCCTGACACACACCCCCCCCCCCCCCCCCCGGCGCCTCTGAGAGCCCACCCTGTGCCTGTCCCCCCAGGTGTATTCCTTATCCCTTATGTCCTGATCGCCCTGGTTGGAGGAATCCCCATTTTCTTCTTGGAGATCTCGCTGGGCCAGTTCATGAAGGCCGGCAGCATCAACGTCTGGAACATCTGCCCCCTGTTCAAAGGTGAGCAGCCCCAGGCTGGTTCCTGTCGTCCTCTCCCTCAGGGGCCCCCGCCCCCCTCCCCCTTCCCCCTGTGAGGGCAAAGCTGCCACCCACTTGAGAAATACTGTCCTATCTCGGCACCAGGCCGGGGTTCCACTGGTGCCCCCCAAGTCATGAGGGGAAAGCTGGGGGCCTGCAGACCACTCAGTGACCTTGGGCGGATGGGGGCCTGGAGTTGGAGATTGGCCGCTCCTCCGAGGCCAGGAGGAGCAGGCCCAGCAGGGCCCTGCCAAGGCCCCCCCGCCCCCCGAGGGGGCTGGGTGGAGGGTGTGAGAGCTGACAGCCCGAGACGCCACCCAGGGCCTGTTTCCCGGAGGCCAGAGGGCCAACCTCAGGAGCTTGGACGGGAGCCATGGAGTTCAGGGTCTGAAGGGAAGAACCATTGGCGAAGGTCACTTTAGAGCTCCTTCTGCGTGGCGGTAGTGTGCCCCTACTATCTCTCAAGGCCCTAGGAGGGACCCTGGGGAAGCCGGGGTTCAGAGAAGCCAAGCGATTTGGCCAAGGTTGCCTGCTGAGAGGGGGACTGTCTCCCAAACAGCCCCGGGTCACCAGAAAGCCCCCAGCTGCTCAGTACTGGAGGCCATTGGGGACCCAGGCAGAGGCTTGGCTCTCCTTCAACCGCCATGGTGGCAGTGGGACCCAAGAGAAGGGGACCGGTGTGTGAGGCTAGGGAATTTATGGGACTTCATGCTCAGATTGGGGCAAGAGGGGAGGGCTCGAGAGAGGATGCCTGCGAAGCCAGGAGCAGGGGCAGATAAAGACTGGGGAGTTGTCCTGGTGTTGGGACACTCGCACAAGGGAGAATCCGGGGGCCCTCTGCATCTGCTGTCCTCCCACCCCCACCATCCTCCCACCAGATCTTCTCAGTCGTGCTCTGGAGCCTTCTCTGAGCCCGGGAGGGTAGATGGGTGTGGGCGGGGAGTGGCTAGAGAAGAGCCCACGCAGAAAGCCCTCTCCTCCGCAGGCCTGGGCTACGCCTCCATGGTCATCGTCTTCTACTGCAACACCTACTACATCATGGTGCTGGCCTGGGGCTTCTACTACCTGGTGAAGTCCTTCACCACCACGCTGCCCTGGGCCACCTGCGGCCATACCTGGAACACTCCCGACTGCGTGGAGATCTTCCGCCACGAAGACTGTGCCAATGCCAGCCTGGCCAACCTCACATGTGACCAGCTTGCTGACCGCCGGTCCCCCGTCATCGAGTTCTGGGAGTGAGTCAGGCGCCTCTGGGCCAGCCTCTGCCCGGCCCTGTCTCTGGGCGGCACGCAGGGCCCGAGTCTGCGCGTCTCTGTGTGCTGGGGCCCAGCCCTGAGGGGGCGCAGACCAGGGGTCCCCCCCTAGGCCCTGCCTGTCTTCAGGGAGCCCCTAGCACCGTCCCTG
>CM052901.1:1499022-1517291 GCA_028534135.1 Potos flavus | reverse complement strand
GGGGGATGGTGGGGCACGGGGGAGAGAAGGGCCGACTCTGCCAAGGACCCCCGCTGCAACGGGAGGTGACCAGGGCCCGGGCCTGAGCACGAAGCAGGTCCTTGAATCCAGACGGCTCCATCCCCGCCCATGCCTGGATGGTCCTCCTCCTCCCCAAACTCCCCCACTCATGCCTGGATCGTCCTCCCCCTTCAAACTCCCCCGCCCATGCCTGGATCATCCTTCCCCCAACCTCCAAAGTCCCCCACCCATGCCTGGACCGTCCTCTCCCCAGCCTCCAAACTCCCCCGCCCATGCCTGGATTGTCCTCCCCACCCCTCCAAACTCCCCCGCCCATGCCTGGATTGTCCTCCCCACCCCTCCAAACTCCTCCACCCATGCCTGGATCGTCCTCCCTCTCCAAACTCCAAAGTCCCCCGCCCATGCCTGGATCATCCTCCCCCCCACCCCGAAACTCAAGCCCAGTAGCCTTCCCTCCTGAGGGGGAGAAAAGCCCAGGCAGCACTGCCCCTTGCCCGTGTGGGGCCATCCCCGACTGCCCCACTTTCTCTCTATTCCTCGCTCTCTTGTGCTGGCCTGGGGTGGGCGGGTGGGGACCCAGGCTGTGGCTCTCCCTTGCCTGTCTGTCCTGCTCTGCTCAGCGTGAACGGGAGGCAGAAGTCGTGGGGTACGGGAGGCAGAAGTCGTTGCTCTTGCCACTGTCTCTGGCTGGCCCGGTCTAGCCCTGACCACCGGACTCGGCCTCTCTGCAGACTGACGTGCTGTCGGGGGGAGGGGGGGTCGTGGGACCTGCCCCCCGGCTGCTATCCCGATCCCCGCCTCTCCCCTCCCTCTGCCGGCCATGGGGCTGCTCCCGCTCCAGCGGGGCGCTGAGCTTCCTCGGGGAGGAGCCGAGGCTTTAAAGAGAAGGGGGCTGCTGGCCGGCCTCCCTCTCGGCCTCAGAACACAGCCTGCTGTCGTGGGGGCGGCGCGGCCCACGTGGCCATCCTGCCGAGCTGGGGGCCCCTGAGGGGGAGGCGGGTGCCGCAGGGCCCCTCTGAGCCGCCTGGCCCCCCAGATCGTGTACTTCACCGCTACATTCCCCTACGTGGTCCTCGTCGTGCTGCTGGTGCGTGGGGTGCTGCTGCCCGGCGCCTTGGATGGCATCATCTACTATCTCAAGCCTGACTGGTCGAAGCTGGGGTCCCCTCAGGTGAGGGGGAAGAGGGGGGGACGGGGTGGGGGGGCGGGCCGGGCCCGCAGGGCCCCTCATGTCCTCTCTCGCCTGGCCCCTGCGCAGGTGTGGATAGACGCCGGGACCCAGATTTTCTTCTCCTACGCCATCGGCCTGGGGGCCCTGACGGCGCTGGGCAGCTACAACCGCTTCAACAACAACTGTTACAAGTAGGTGCCGCCGCCCGCCGCCCGCCCGTCCGCCCGCGGGCTGCAGGCAGCCTGACCTGCGCGCCGCCCCTCTGCCCCCAGGGACGCCATCATCCTGGCTCTCATCAACAGCGGGACCAGCTTCTTTGCTGGCTTCGTGGTCTTCTCCATCTTGGGCTTCATGGCCGCGGAGCAGGGCGTGCACATCTCCAAGGTGGCGGAATCAGGTGACGACCCGGCCCCCCAGGCCGCCGCGGCCCCCCTAGCAGACCATGCGCTCAGACGCACACACCAGGGGACATCCTGGGAGCTAGGAGAAACAGTCCCCGAACTCGTCGCGTCCCTCTGGGCCAGAGGGAGGCCTGGCGGAGCAGCCGCGAGGCCCAGCTGTTCCGGCCGGCTCACAGCTGGAGCCTCATGGGCCAGGCCCCACGGAGCCTGGAGTCCGCTGGCCCCAGGGCCTTGGCGCAGGCCCCTCACATCTGTGAGGCGAACGTGACCACCACCGCGCCACGGAAACCCACTGCCCCTCTCACCTGCCAGAGGGTCGCAGGGGGAGAGGAGGGCCTTCCCGGGCTTCATGGGGACCTGTGACCGCAATAGCAGCTGGAATCAGAGACCAGGAGTCCGAGTCAGACGACCCACCCTTAGGGGCTCTAGTGACACCCGACAACACCTTGACCCAAGTGGCAGGGCCCTCGGCCACGAGATGCTCTGGTGTCCTCCATCCGTTTGGGAAGGGGGGACGAGGGGAGCAAGCAACGATGACTGATGACCGCGCAACGCGGGTGGGGCACACCTGTGTCTGAACCCTGCCCCTTCGCCCTCAGGGCCAGGCCTGGCCTTCATCGCCTACCCCCGGGCTGTCACGCTGATGCCTGTGGCCCCGCTCTGGGCTGCCCTGTTTTTCTTCATGCTGCTGCTGCTTGGCCTGGACAGCCAGGTTTGCAGGGGCTGACGGCACAGAGGGGGGCCTCTGGGGCGGCGGGCTGGGCGGGTAGGGTAGGGGGGCACCGGGGGAGGGGACTGGCCGGCAGGGAGGGGGAGGGGCGCGGCCTCAGCGCCTGGCCACAGTTTGTAGGTGTGGAAGGCTTCATCACTGGCCTGCTCGACCTCCTCCCGGCCTCCTACTACTTCCGTTTCCAAAGGGAGATCTCTGTGGCCCTCTGCTGTGCCCTCTGCTTTGTCATCGACCTCTCCATGGTGACTGATGTGAGTGGGGGCGGGGTGGGGGCTGCCCCCCAGCCTCCAGCTGCCCGCCGCCTTCCCTGACCGGGCTCTGTCCCCAGGGCGGGATGTATGTCTTCCAGCTGTTTGACTACTACTCAGCCAGCGGCACGACCCTGCTCTGGCAGGCCTTCTGGGAGTGCGTGGTGGTCGCCTGGGTGTACGGTAGGTCCGCGGCAGGGGTCGGGCCGGGGGCGTGGCCTGCCGGGGGGGCGGGGTCTCTAGCTCCAGCCCTCCTGCACCACCCGCCCCAGGAGCTGACAGGTTCATGGACGACGTGGCCTGCATGATCGGGTACCGACCTTGCCCCTGGATGAAATGGTGCTGGTCCTTCTTCACCCCACTGGTCTGCATGGTAAGGGCCAGGGGAGGCTGGGCAGGGGCAGGGACGCCGAGGGCCCGCCCCCGGCTGAGAGCAGGGGTTCTCACCCGCAGGGCATTTTCATCTTCAACGTGGTGTACTACAAGCCGCTGGTCTACAACAACACCTACGTGTATCCGTGGTGGGGTGAGGCCATGGGCTGGGGCTTCGCGCTCTCCTCCATGCTGTGTGTGCCCCTCCACCTCCTGGGCTGCCTCCTCAGAGCCAAGGGGACCATGGCTGAGGTCAGTCGCCCGTCCCGCCTCTCCCCTACAACACTCCCTGCCTCGCACCGGCTCAAGGCATTCCGTCCCAAGTCCCAAGTGCCCATTGTCCCATGGGACGTACCACTGTGCTAGGAGGCTCCGGGCCCAGCTCGGAGGGGGGCGGATGGAAGGAAGGCGGACCCTCCAGAGCCTGAGGTCCCTGGGGGAGGGGGTGGAGGACAGGGAGGAGGGCTCTGTCCCTAGCCTCTCACCCCTTTCCCTGGTACAGAGAATGGAGTGTGTGGGCAGTACCCACGGGAGGAGGGGCCTTGGTCCCCAGCTGGGGGCCGGTGGTGGGAAGTGGAGAGGCCCAGGGCTAGCATGGGTGCCCCCCACCCCCGCCCAGGGACTCAACATGTCCCTCTCCCTGCAGCGCTGGCAGCACCTGACGCAGCCTGTGTGGGGCCTCCACCACTTGGAGTATAGAGCTCAGGACTCGGACGTCAGGGGCCTGACCACCCTGACCCCAGTGTCCGAGAGCAGCAAGGTGGTGGTGGTGGAGAGCGTCATGTGACAGGCGCCCTGACTCCCACCACCAGCTCACCCTCTTGTAGCCATAGCAGCCCCTGCTTTAGCCCCCCCACCCCTCTGGGGGGCTTGCCTTTCCCTGACACTTCTGGGGTCTGCCGGGGGTGGGGGTGGGAGGAAGCACCATGAGTGCTAACTAAAATAACTTTTTCCATTTTTAATAAAACACCAAAAATATCACAACCCACCAAAAATAGATGCCTCCCCCCCCCAACCCCCCAACCAAGCTGGTACACACGCTGCTCCCCAGGCCCTGCCCACCGCCCCTCCACCCCGGGCCCGCTGCAGCTGTGTGTCCCCCAGCCCCCCCACGCCTGCCTCTCCAGGCTCTGCCCGACGCAGCAGCTCGGGCAGCCCCTCCGCCCCAGAGGTGGCAGCAGCTGGGGGATCAGGGCAGGAGGAGGGGGCACGAAGGCGAGGGAGGGGCAGCAGAACCAAGGCGACTACTTCAGCTGGGCTCCACCCCCCTCCCTGGCCCTATTCTAGAAGCTTAGAGAGCCAGCCAGCAACGGGACCTTCCGGTTCCTGCGCCGATTGCCACCAATATCAGTTGTGTGAGCTTGTGTATGAATGCACGTGTGCGTGAGTATGTAGGGTGAACCTAGATCCCTCAGCAAAGGTGACTACCAGGTGTAAACTGTGCCTGTGGGCAAACGAGGCTTGTATTTTGCACATTTTATAAAAACTTGAGGAAAGAGATTTCTGCTTGTATATTTCTAAAGAGAAAACAGCCCAACGTCCCTCTCCCTGCCACTCCCGGTCCCTCTCAGCACCCCCTTAGTCCTCTGCCCCAGCCAAGGAGTGTGAATTTATAGATCTAATTTTCATAGGCAAAAGCTTCAAGCTGTTGAGCGTGCGAGTCTGTCGTGTGGGTGTGCATGTGCAGTCCCCGGCCCCAGACCGGGCTGGAAAGAGTGCACGGCGGGGGGCTGGGGGCCTCCAGGAGCATCCCCCCACCCCCTCTGCCCACGAGCCGGCAGGGCGAGCAGATGTGGTGACCCCGGGGACCTGGGGCCGCTCAGCTGGCATGCTCAGGCCCGCCCACACCCTGCCCCCCCTCGCCCCAGGCTGGGCACGACTGCAGGGATCGGAGGTGGGCACTAGCCAGGGAAGGCCTGATCCCGGGCATGGCTCCCACCTGCGAGCTTAAAGCTGATGCACTTCCCGCGTCTCAAGTCTTCCATGTAGCAGCTTTAATTAACCCATGTGTGTGTCACGTCCGATCCCAAGACAGCCGAGTGGACCCTAGAAAGGCTTCCCCCACACCACCCCGACGTGGGTCGGAGAGGTGGGCCTGGGTGAGGGCGGGGGTCCAGCGGGGACATTCTTACTGTGCTAAAAAGCCACTGCAAACATAGCAATAAAAACATGTCATTTTCCAAAACTGGCTCCCGTGCCACCTCTGCTCGTCGTGAGGGGTAGTGGGGGAAGGGGAGGCCTCCCCACCTCGAGCTGCTTCCTCGGGCAAGCGTTTGTTCCGAGGGTCCCCGCGCCCGGCGCTGTTCCAGGACCTGGGAACAGAGCCAGTCCTGAAGCTGGCAGAGCACCTCTTCCCCGAGGCACAGACACGCCCGGAGAGAGGAGCGCGGGAGCAGGGCAGATGGGTGGGAAGTCATGGGTGCTGAGGCTCCCGAAGGCCGCGAGCGGCAGGTGAGCGGGAGGCCGGGGCGGCCAGCGAGAAGGCTGCAGCGGGACCCGGGCGCCGGCCGCGTGGGGCCCGAGTGTTCAGACCAGGGAGCGGTCTGCACGGGGGAGCCTGTGAGCTGTGTGCGGCTGGGAGGCAGGCTTCAGAGAGGAGCTGGGGGACCCGAGAAACTGAGCCGGACCCTGAGACCCTGGGCACCAGGACGGGCAGAAAGGCGGGCCAGGCCCCGCGCCCAGGGAGACAAGGGAGAGGGTGTGGAGGGGGTGCATGGCAGCTGACCCAGGGCCTGCTCTACTAGAGATGTCACCTCGCCGGAAATGTCTAGTCATCGGGTGGACAAGGAGTCTGCAGTTCCAGGAAGAGTCTGGACTGGAGAACAGCAGAGGTTCTCAGCCATCAACACGGCCCTGCCAGCCCACAGCCTGCACGCGCTCACCGGGGGCGGCCGACAGCCCAAGTAGAGGGAGAAGCAGCCCCCGCACCGAGCCCTGGGACACTGGGGGGTGGCAGAGGAGGGAGGGAGCGGCCACGGAGACTGAGGCGGGGCAGCCAGAGGGCTGGGAGGGACCCCGAGAGGGCAGGGGCAGGGTGACCTGGTAGGGGAAGGGCTGCGCGCACATGCGCACCCGGGCAGGGGGTGGCCAGGGAGGGGGGAGCGAGGGGCTCCGCCGAGAGCTGCTGCTGGTTGAGGGACAGGAGGCCCCAGAAGGCTCGCTGCGCTTGGCAACGAGCTTCCTGGAGACCCGCACAGGAGAGGTTCTGGTGCAGAGGTGCATGTCAAAGCTTGGCTGGGGTGGGGTTAAGAAAGAAGAGGTAGGCGCAACCCAAGTGGCCACTGATGGAGGAACTGGAGGAACAAAACGGGGCCTATCCATGTAGTTTTCAGAAGGAAAGAAACGGGGTACCTGGCCAGCTCAGCTCGAAGGACGTGTGACTTGATCTGGGGGTTGTTGAGTTCAAGGCCCACGTTGGGGGCAGAGATTACTTAAATAGATAAAAGCTTTAAAGAAAAGGAAACTGAGCCCTGCTACGTGGCACAGCCTCAAGGTAGACGCAAAGACACCAAAGGAGGCTGCCTCTGTGGGGCGCACAGAGTGGCCACCTCCACAGAGGGAGCAGAGTGGTGGGTCAAGGTGTGGGAGCCTGGTGCTCACTCTGGATGCCAGCCCGGGGAGGGCAAACGTACTTGCTGCCCCCTGCAGTCCCTCCCAGGCCAGTCCCCGCTCTCCAGCAAGGCACAGCCTCAGCTAGACAGCCGAGGGTGGGCCATGCTCTGAGGGTCCCCACAGAACTCAGAAAGGAGCACTGGCTGGGCGGGTCTGACTGCAGCGCAAGCCGGGCCTGTGCGGGCACGTGGAGGCGCCTCCCCAGCGCGACCGGCGAGCCAGGCGCCGGGCCCCTCACACTGTGCCCCGCCCTCTCGACTCCTCCAGCCAGAGGCCCGGCCTCCGCGCCCACAGAATGGAGCCTGCAGCCGACCGTCACCCCCGAGGCCCGCTCTGCTCCCCCACCCTGGGCGCACACCAACTCCTTACCATCTCCACTCCCCCAGCACGGCCACGCCTTGGCTCAGGTCCTCAGGACGTCTTGCCAAATAGCCTCGGAGCCACCTGCCACGATGCCACCAGACTCAGAAAACATCAACATCATAAAAAGAGATGTCGACAGAGGTTGGACCTCGGCTGGAGCCCTGAGAGCAGCGGGCAGTCACCATCTACTCTGGAATCTGCCCCTGGGGAAGGGGCTTAGGACGCGGGCTCTGGCCATCTAGGGGGGGCAGGTAAGGAAAGCAGTCGGCTCAGGACTTGGTACGCACTGGGCCACCACAGCCAGGGGCAGGGCACAAGGGGGCTACAGGGCTACTCGAGGGCAGAAGGCTGCTAGAGAGCAGCGCTTCGAACAACCCAGGGGCCAGTCTCCGTGGGGGGCCATCCAGTCGGGGCTGACCTGTCGCCCCCCTCCGGCCCAGCTAGACCGGGTACACCAGAAACAGCGTGCGGGGGCCTTCTCTCTGCCTGGCTCACGGCCTGACACCACGGGGGTTCAGGGACTGCCTGAAGCTGGCCAGGGAAGAACCCACAGACATGCTGTTTGGACTCTGGCCTTTGAAGTTCACAGAAGGGCGAGCTCAAGAGAGGGCAAGGGACTCAGGGAACACTTCCTGGAAAAATGGGACTATCCCTCAGCCCTAGCATAGCAACCACAGAGCCTCACCCATAGTCCCCCGCCCCTACTCCCCATCAGACACCACCTTGCCGCTCATGAAAGCACAGGGAGGGGGAGGGGACACCGGAGAAGGCAGCCACTGGCCAAGGCCCGGCCGGGTTAGGAGGAGTGTGAGTACAAGCTAGCCACTAGCACTAACATCTGCGGGAGACCCCCAGTTCCAAAAGAAAACACCTCCGACCTGCTCCTTCTGCCCGGTCCTCCGGGCCGGCAGAGGACGAGCACTGCGTAGGAGACGGGCCACAGCAGCCCTGGCCACCCGGGCTCTCGGGCTGGTCCTGAATGCTACTAGGCCCCGCTCAGCAGAAGTCACCTACTGAAGCTAGCCGGCGGGGGCAACCACCACAGGGGACACCACTGCAAAAGCAGGCTAAGCAAGTAGGCACGCCCAACGGGTTCCCAGGGTCGCAGGCAGCAGAGAGGGCACCCTCCCCACCACCTAGCTCTACCCTGAGCCAGTCATAGGTCGCTGTCAAGGGCAAGTCTCCTCTCTTAGTAGGTATGAGTCAGAGGTCACCCTGCAAACCTTCGGGAGGAAGTGGGGCAGGGAGTGACTGGTGGCACTCTGCCACATTCTATCTGTCCTAAATAATGTGATGAACAGGACTCAGAGAAGGCAGGCAACTCTGCCACCCGGAAGCCCCAGCACTTTACGGAGTCTTCCAAGATTCCCTGGACCCAGTGGCCAACCCAACAGGTCAGACACACCCCAAGAAGTCATAAAACAGGGCCTGCCTGGGGAGCAGGAGGCAAATGGACAGAGAGAGCAAGTGTGAGCGTGGGCCTAGCCTCGGATGAGGGAGCCTTTAGGGATTAGAATAAGTTAAAAGAAAATAACCTGAAGTCCTCCAAGACTAAAGACTGGGGTTCTCTATCAGAGCTACCTGTCCCCGCCTTCCTGGTCACTCCAGTGATGGGGGAAAGAGGTGGCCTCAGTCACACACATGAACCATAGTCACGTAATAACAACCTTTATTGCCCCCCAAGAGAAACTCTACTCTGCCTGCTCCATCCACCCTCCTGCAGGACCAGAAACAAGGGGCCCTGGAGCCCCAAACAACACGCAACACAAAAAAAGCCTCAACCCAGTGGGAAGCAATGCCTGCCTCACGCCTGGTCGGCCAGGACGGTCGTGAACTCATCCTGAGCGGGCAGAAACTGGGTCCCCTGCGGTATGCCGGGAGAGCGTGGAACTGCAAGGTGCGCAAGGGATGGGAAGTGGTAGGGGGCAAACCGAAGTACCCGGGAGGCCGGGCTGCAGGCAGGGAGGGGCAGCCTCACTCCTCCTTCTTGTCCGTGGGGCCGTCTACTGCTGCCTGGAAGGGACAGAAACCACAAGGCAAGGGATCGACAGGGTGCACCCCTCCCCTTCAGCCCCTAGCCCCTCCACCCTAAATGCCCAGCCTGCTGCTTTCTCCCCAAATGACAGGTACCAGGTGAGCAAAGAACCCCCACCTGCAGCAGCACCCGAAGGCCCGCCATGGTGGGAGCAGCCCCATTCTAGCAAAGGATGTGACCCACACACCAGTCAGGGAGGTGCAGCGGGGAGCCTCCGCTGTCCTTCTCTTCAAGCCGCAGGGCCTCACCCCAACTGCCATCTTGGGCCCGTGGCAGGTCCGGCATTCCAGTCCCTCCCAAGTCCCAGCTCAGGCCCTGCCCAGTTCTATACATCTTTTGTGGGTACTGCCAGTGAGTCTGCCCTACACTGAGGCCACCACCAGTTCTCCACTGGAGCCTGGGTCATTCCTCTTTGGCCACTATGGTGGCCAAATTTGGGCCGCCAAGCAACAAGGCAAACTGTCAGAACGTTGGGGTGTTTACTAGGCCTTCAAGCCCAATTTCCAGGCCACCTGAGCTTCCACATTCAGCCAATCTGAGGACTCAGGTCCCGGGCGGAGATGGGGTAGGTGGGTGGCCCCAGCCCTGCATCACCCCCACGGCCCACGTACAGAAGGCCGGCTGCCCGTTGGAAAGTCTCCCTGCAACGGACTTGGACTAGACTCAGGGGCCCCGCACCACAGACCAGATGCACCTGTACGGGAAAGAGTCTTTCTCAAAGACACTGACGCCAGGTGTGAGGCCGGGCAGGCCGCAGCGCAGAGGGCCCACCGCACTGCTGAGGCCACTTTAACAAGCGGCTGCCATCTGCCAAGCCACACCCCTCCTGCCCGAGAAAGGGCTCCAGCTGCTGGGCCCAGACTGGCACTGCTTGGCAGGCTTTTCTCTAGACCCAGAGTCAGTAGCAACGGAGGAAGAAAGGGGGAGCAGGAGAGAAAGCAGCCAGCCTGCCGCTGGGGCCTCTCGAAGGCTCTGCTGAGGCAGGCTAGGCTGGGGATGGGCCTGCTCTGTGCCTGCTCGGGGTGCGGGGGTGCAGGGGCCTCGGATCCTCTCCAACAGAGCGGACCATACACGCAGCTGACCTGTAACTTCGCGTGCTCCTCCAACAGGCGGTCGTACTCCTTGGTCAGGCCCTCAGACTGCTTCCGCATGGCCAGAGCCTCGTTTTCAGCTTTCTCTAGTTCTGGGGATGATGCAGATGAGGAAGAAAGGAAAACAGGAAGATAGGGTCAGGGAGAGAAAAACCCTGCTGCTGGAGACACCAGATACAGGTCTGAACGTGTCCCCGCTGACGCTGTCTAGGAGGGCACGCCCCTCCAGAAAGCTCCCCTGCCGGTTACTGTGAGAGCCCCCGAAGTGGGGGAGGGCTGGCCAACACAGCGGGGAGAAAGCGGGAAAATACCAAGGACACCCTGGCCCACTTGACGGAGGGACTCCCAAGTGACCCTAGGCACGGGTGACTTCAGGGAAGCTGAGGGCATGGGACAGTGTGAGAAGACTTGAGGTGAGAGCGGGCGGCAGGGAGCAGAATCCCATCCTCAGAGCTGAGCGCAAACAGCGGGTTGGGAGCGGCCTTCGGGAAGGGAGATGAGCTCACGGCAGGTTCTTCGGGAACACTGCGAGCAGTTCTGGGGTAGCGTCCCGACTTCTTTCTGTCCCTGCCCCAAAGACCCTGGTGACGCCATCACCTGCGGAGAACACTGCTCCCTGGGCCTGGTGCTGGCCGAGATGCTCTGGAGCTAGTCTCAGAGCAGCCGGGCGTCCCGGGCCCCCGGACAGACACAGCACCACTGAGCCCGGCAGCTGGACAAGCAGAGGCCCTTTGTTCTCACCCAGCTCCTGAGCCCAAGGGCGCGTTTGTGATTAATACTTTGGCACAAGAGGGGCAGCCACCACTGTGGGAGCTTCCAGACTTTTGGGGGCTGGGGGACGCCTGAGGACAATGCGCACTTTGCTTGTTGATGTCCAGCTCGTCCTTCAGCTTCTTCAGATCGGCCTTCAAGATCCTGTTCTCTTCTTCCACCTTCTTCTCGGCATCCCTACCATCCAACTTAACCCCGCCAACAGCAGCTTCCTAGGCAGAACGCCAAGGGCACGGGTTACTTGGGAGAGAGGGAGGGAGGGAGGGAGGAGGGGAGGGAGGGAGGAGGGGGGGGAGGGAGGGAGGGAGGAGGGGGGGGGAGGGAGGGAGGAGGGCAGGCAGACAGGCGAGCCAACTCTGTCTTCCCCACGGAGTGTGATTCCTCAAGCAGCCCCGGGCACTTGCCCCTTGGGAAATGTCAGCACAGACGGGCTCCCGGGCGACATGCCCTGCCTCTCTTTCTCAGCAGCACCATGGGCTTTACCAGTCTAGCCAATGACTCCATCTGCTCTCTTCTGGAGATTTCTGCCAGTCACACCCAACTGACCAACGACCTCTGTTCCTCTCCTCAGGCTCTACAGCTCACTCTGGCCAGGAGCCCCGAACTCATCCCTGCCCATGCAACTCTGTCCCATCTATGAATGAATCCAAGTCCATCTACTCATCTCCTTCGCAGCTCAGCTCCCACCTCACCTCCTCGCACCAGCCTTCCGAGACTGGCCACCTCTCGTCCCTGCTCTGTCCCCAGCTGATACAATCCTCGGGAGACCACAGGCCTTATCTTGCATTCTTCTATGCTAACCTGCCCATGGTTCACAGCGCAGGACGGCTCACTACAGAGTCAGCTTTATCAAGCAAGAGTCCGGCCTGGATGTAACACATAGAGACAAGGGAGCACCAAGGGGACCCCCTTCCCTGGCGAGTCCCCCGGACCCCTCCCCTACACACTCCCACCGAGAACCACCCCTTCACCTTCTACCCAACCCCTCAGCTTGGCCAACAGCCGCAGTGTCACACACTCCCAGCCCAACAGTGGCCCTGAGGCCCATAGGGAACGTCACATGGCCGAGTCCCAGAGGCAGAACTCACCTTCTTCAGCTGGTCATTCTCTTCCATGTACTTCTTGGCCGCCTCACTAGCACTCTCTGCCTGCTTTTTAAAGGCTTCGTTGGACGCCAGCAGTGTGGCCTGCTGGGAGATGAGAGTCACCAGGCGTCTAAGCAGGCTACAATTGAAAAAGAAGGGAGAACTGAGCGGAAGAAAGCAGGGAAAATGGCTGGCATGAACTTCTCTTGATTGTTCCTGGCCCAAGCCTGCCTCTAGCCTAGACCTGTCCTCTTGGATTGCCAGGCACCCAAGCAAGACGCCACCAGCCTGGGTCTGGCAACAGAAGGGAAAAGGTGGAGCCTGAGAGCTGTCCTCTGCCACCAGAATGGTTAATACTGCCCCAAAACAGCTGCCCGAAGCCCTGCAGCTGTCCTTCAGTCCCAAAGGCACGGGAAGCAACAGACCGACAGGACACCCCAGACCAGGCCTCGCTACAGCCGGAGGACCCTGAACCTAGCCCTTTCCAGCCGAGGGCCTGGACCTAGATGTTCCAGAGAGGCCACAGCACCATTTTCCTAGCTGTGACGGCAGGCTTGCCCTGGTAACACGAGCAGCCAGCGTCTGGGGGCAAATCCTCACGCCTAGCTGATAGGGGAGGCATGACTGCTGCCCGTGTTGGAGAGGGGAAACTGGCCAAGGCAAGTGGTAGAGGTCAAGAGCCAAAAATGGCCACGGCAAATCCCCACTGCAGTCTGACCCCAATATCCAAGCCTGCAACCGCCACCCGTTCTCCACTTGGGGGGAACCACTCCCAAGCCAAATGAGAGAAAGACAGAAATGACTCTTCTCTCCCCAACCCCCTTCCTAAACATGGTCTACAGGCACCGTTAGATAACACTGGCACAACGAGCTCTTCTGGCGCTAGGGGAGCAGAACAGGAAGAACCAGGGCCCAGGCATACATCTCAGGTACGGACCAGCCACGAGGGGCAAGCAGGTGGCAGCCGGGGGCGGGGGGCACCTGCTGCTCCATTCCCCCGACAGCCAGCCCTGTCCTTGAGCTGTTACCTGGCAGGAGGAGAGGAATGGACAAACGCACAGCTCAAACAGTAAAAACTGGGGTCGGGGAGGAGGGAGGGCAAAGCTTTCCCCACACACCTGAGACAGAGGCTCAGGCTGGCCACTGCTATGAGGAAGGCACCTACGAGCACCCCCAGGGGAACCGGGAAAAACTCTGCTTTGTGCAGAGTGTTTCCACAACAAAGTGCTTGCTCAGAGGAGACAAAGCAGCCTTGGATGCCTGCTCCCAGACCAGCCTTGCCAAGCGACTGCCAGCTTTCCCAGGATTCTTGTGGACACCTGCCACTCAGACAGCCCGAGGGCATGGGGCAAAAAACAAGGTGTGCTCCCCCTGCCCCCCCCCCCCCCCGCACAGGCCCTGGCAGAGTCCCTGCGAGGAACAAGTCCTTGGGGGGTGGGCTGGGGAGGTGGGCACGCAGGGGCTCTCAGATGCCCATCATGCTTCCTGGTTTGTGGAGAGGCTCCAGGGTCCCCTGGCAGTATGGGGAAAGCCAGGCTGCTGGTTCCTGGCAGGAAGGGAGAGTTTCCAATGACATGTGCTCTCTAAAATTAGCAGCCAGACCTCGTGGCCCAGGGCTCAGGTTTCCCTGTCTCAGCCCCTGACTATATACACCAGCCTGCCCCCCACTGGGCTAGAGCCCTGGAAGTGGAAGGAGCTCCCAAGCACCCCAGGAGCCAGAGAGAAGCAACACACCTGACTTATGGCGGCAGGGCAGAAGTCCCTGGAGGGACCCACAAAGAAAGGCAAGTCTGACTAAGCCCCAACCTCCCAAACTTCCCTCCTCTGAGTGCTCAAGTGCTGGGCCAGCTCTGAGTAGATCCCGGTGATGTGGAAGAGGCCCCTCCTCCCAGATGGCGACAGGCTGGGGGGAGGGCATGTGTGCCACCTGCTGGACCCAGCAGGCAAAGATGGGGCAAGTAAGCCCAAGAGTGACCCCGACACAACAGGGCAAGGCAGGTGGCTGGGTAAGCGGGACTCCAGCAGAGCCGGAAGCCACCACGGCTGTCCCCCCGGTTACCCAGGGAGGTGGTGGTGACAGCACTGCCCTCCTGGCCAGCCCAATCCCAGCTATGGAGCACCTGGGCTGGCACCACGAGCCCGGGCAGACGCACGGAAACTAGCACCGGAGCTGTGCGGGGAGCCTCCCGATACCGCAGCCTGCTCTGGCGGCCCGGCCCAGGCTCATAGCCCACACTCGGGATCTCTCACTCAGGACAGCAGGAGCCACGATGGCGGGCAGCACCCCCCACCCACCCTAGCCCCCCGAGTCCACATCCTCTGCCTTCCCGCTAGACCCGCTCCTCCAACCCTGCCCTGGGCCACTCCGGTAATTCTTCCCTCCAGGAACCTTGTTCTCAAGGAGCTCTCCCTCCCACCGGCCCGAGCCGCTCCTCTCGTCCTCCCTCCCTCCATCTGGCAACCTACACCAACCTAGGGCCTGCCCTGGCCAAGTCACTAGCAGGACCACTGCCGGCCTCACCACCCGCTCCAAGGAATGCCCTGGAATCCTCAGGGTGCGCGCTTGGCAGCACCTGGCGTAGCTGGTAGGTCGCCCTCCTCGCGTGACTCTCCCCTGCAAGACTCAAGCCACCCTCACCACCCACCAATCTCCTCACCGACAGGGCTCATCTCAGGCCAGACCCTCACACCTAACTGCCTACTAAAGGCCGGCCCCTGGGGGTCCCTGAGCCAGCCCAGCTCAGCCTGTCACAGGGCGGACCGTCCCTGCACCGCACTGCGCTGAAGGGCGTCGCTGGTCCCCCCACACTCTGCGTGCATGCCACCTTGCGCCCTTCTCCTCCCGCCCCCAGCCCCCGCCCAGTCTTGTCCACGTCCCCTCCACACAGACCATCTCCCGGTCGGGGGGTCCCCATTGCCGATGCGGATGGCCTCGGTACTTGTCTCCTAGCTGCTCAGTGGCTCCCAGGAGCCTCCGCGCTAGCCCTGAGCACATGGCTTTGCAATCCACATTCCGAAAGCAAACCGGAGCGATCTTCGTCCGAGACAATCCTCTGCTTCAACCTTCCGATGCCAGTCCCTCCTTGGGCCTTCTCCCGTCACCAGCCATGGAGCGCTCCGCTCCAGTAACACCAGACGACTGGCTGCTCTCAGAACATGCTGGGCTCTCGCTCGCCCGGCCTCCACGCCGCTGCACTCTGGCCTGCAGTAGCCTCTCCTCTTCTTGTGACTCAGAGCCAGTACAATCAACTTTCTCCAGAAAGCCTTTCCTGACCCTCCCGGGTCCCCCCTTTCTCGGTTCTCCTACAGTACCTCCGCACACCCCCACGTGGCCGGCGGCACCGTGCTCACTCCGTGCTCCCCCTTACCACCTCTCTCCAAGTCGTCACCTGTTCCCTGGGGCCCCAGCTCTCCCCGAGGCTACAGGCAGCAACAGGGCGACAGGAAGACCGTGCTGATGAGCAAGCCAGGCTTGTGGCCACAGCGGCAGCTAAGAGGCAGGCGGAAAACACTCACCACCAAAGCCGGGGGCCCAGGGCCAAGCCAAGAGCAGCGAGCCCAGGAGCCGGCCTTCTGGAGCTGCCCCTCACATACGGGGCCCCGAGTTCTTGCACCTGCCCCCCAGATGTCAGCCTGGACAAAACGCTGATGTACCGCCTTTCTTCTGTCTCCTGCCCCCCATCCTCCACCACACACTGCCGTACTGCCCGAGTGCTGTCATGCGGGTAACTGTTCCTAGCCATCCATTTCTGGACCACAGAGGAGAACCCACGAGCCAAAGGGATTTCCCAAAGGCACCAGGCTGATGGGGCCCAGAGTCCGGGGCCCAGTGATAAAGAGAAAAGCCAACGCACAAACCGTAAGAAGATCTAGATGTGTCCTTGGCAGACAAAGGTCACCCTCAAATACCTGAATTCAACTCGGCTTCCTTGTAAGATGTTCTTGGACGCTGAGAGGAGCGCTTATGCTTTTATAAAAGGTTGGGTAAACAGCAGACGAAGAGAGAAACAGACTCTCTATGTGGACGCTAAAGAAACGGTGCCAACCATATCAAGTGGGGAAGACAGGGCTCCTATCTGCTTTGCAGCAATCCCATCTCCCTCCTGTGGGCAAGTAAGGGAGGCAGACGTTGGCTTAACAGGATGTGGGGCAAAAGCAAGGGGAGGGTCCTCCCAAGTGCCGACCTCAATTTTCTCCGGTTCTGACAACCCCCACCCCGACCCTGTTGCCGATCCTGCCCACTCAGCATTTACCAGGCGCCTCCTAGGTACCATGCCTTCAGGTGAGTCTGGTCACTGAGTCAGCAGGACCCCAACACAGGGACAAGTAGGCAGGCAACTCCCCTTTAACCCACAGCCCTACAAGCTAGTGTCACAGTGCCACCTGTTGACTCTCCAGGCTGATGGTGGCCCTGTCTGTGCCAGACAGAGCTCCGTAGGGCTGCTGGTGAATTCTGGGTGAGCCCAGCCCCACGTCCAGGAAAAATCATGGCGGAAGAGGAAAAGGACACCGTGACGAGGAACCAAAAGCCAGCTGATGCGCCAGGAAAGGCTTTGGGCAAAGTGGAATGACGACAATGGAAGAAGTAACCCCAGGAAACACACACCCTTCAAGAGTCTGGAATCATAAGAAGAAGGCAGCATGAAAACAACAGAAAGAGTTTTACTCAAGAAGATCCAGGGCAAGTCTTCGGAAAGGGCTGCCGAGAACACCCTCACACACACGGCTTGGCCCTCCTCTTAGCCCTCAAGTACAAAGATTGTAGGACATGGCGGGTGGGGGGTAGGGGACGGGACTAGGATCAGGGTAAATGCCAACGCCCACAGCGACTCCAGCTAACGGCCAGCTAGTGCTTGCCCACCGAGGCCAGTGAGGCCAGCTAGAGAGGACCCAAGCGGAAGCATGTGGCCATCCGTCCCCTAGCCCTAAAGAGAACCAGGGGACAGGAGCGAGCTGCGTTTCTCGGGCTTTGTCATGTTGCCTTCGTGAAACCGGCGGAGAGGTTTTGTGTAATCTGGGGGACAGAGAGCAATGGAATGAGGGCAGACACGCAGGATTCTGGTGTGCGGGCGGCCTACCTGGTGACTGGAGAAGCTGAGGGAGCGGGAGAAAGGGAGCCATCAGCCCTGGGTGTGCCCGACACGGTAGTAACCGGAGTCCAAAGGAAATAAGGCAGTGCCTCCAGCAGGCATCGTGCCGTGCTCAGAGCCTGGGAAACATGCCTGAACCAGGGCATCAAAGTGGAGGAGAGGTGGCTTCAGCTACACTGTCCGATGTGGAGGCCACCAGCCACATGCGTCCCCTTCAGTTTAAATGAATTAAAATGACATTGCATGGCAGGCCCGGCTCCTCAGTGACACCAGCATGCTCCTGGCAGCCTGCACACGGCTGGTAGAGGACGGTGCCAGGATGGAGGAGCCCCAGCGGTCCCTTTCCATCTAGAACCCTGCTCCCCACTCCCCCCCCCTGCCTCAGAAAGGGGCCCTCCTGGAACGTCAGGCTTTCAGGGACCTTCGCGTCAGGGAGAAGGAATCTCTGCTTGCTTGGCATCCCTGCCCTAAAGGAGGAGATCGTTCACCATCTGCTTCTAGAGCACAAGGAAGACAATTCTTCAGTCCAAATCAAACAGCTGAACAATCCGTACTCTAGAAGTTGATGCTTACTCGGATGCACGTCAGACGGTCCTTCCTGGACAACGCATGAAGAACCCCACCACCCTGCTCTACTGCTGTCCCATCATCAGAGCCCCTCCTGGCCCAGCACCCACAGGACCCCACGGGCCACGACAACTGCGGTGGGTGGAGCTGGGGCGGGAACGAAACTTCTGTAAGAGACTTACCCAGTGCCTAGATCCACAGTGCTGTTCTAGCCCGACTCTTAGAAACTAACGACAACGGCCAACAGAGCTGCAGATGGGGCGAAAGACTGAGTGGAACGGAAGGCCAAACCCACACCCGGCCTCCATCCATAGCACTCTACCTTCCAGCAGGCCTGAGCACCAGGATTTTCAAAAGCCCTTAGTTACCTTTTCTAGATACCAATTTAAATAGACAAACTATAAAAACCCAAACCCAAAACCTGCATGGTAATTGGGGAAATGTGAATAGTCACAAGTTTATGTTACTAAGTTGTTACTGGAGGGCGCCTGGGTGGCTCAGTCGTTTGGCGTCTGCCTTCGGCTCCGGTCATGTTCCCAAGACTGGGATCGAGCCCCTGTCGGGCTCCCTGCTCAGCGGGGAGCCCGCTTCTCCCTCTCCCACTCCCTCTGCTTGTGTTCCCTCTCTCGCTGTGTCTCTGTCAAATAAATAAAATCTTTAAAGAAAAAAACTAATTTGTTACTGTAAAGTTTTTTTTTTCTTTTTAATATTT